>CAXAMN010001192.1:176622-207327 GCA_963970005.1 Durusdinium trenchii | reverse complement strand
AAAGGGGGTAGTCCAGCAAGCAGCTTTCTGACATTATTTAGGGGGGGGCCCTAGAATAATGTCTAGAGATTTGAGGCTTTAAATCTTTATTCCTTGTCTTTGCCTTTTGATTTGCTTTACTTGCCATTGAAATTGCAGGTCTTTGGATTGAGATTTCCATTGAAATTTAAACAGTTAGTTCTATTTCCATTGATCCATCCCCTTTATTGTAATTAATATTCCAGATGTCTTCAAAGTTAGGAATTCTTATTTCCTTTTAGTTTAATATTGCCAGAGTAGCTCCAGAGGTAGCTAGCTAAGGATTCCTTATTTAATTATCAACTCATTGATTTTCTTATACATTATTTTGGAGGCCTTGGTTGTTGAGGGGGGGGTTATAAATCAAGGGACTACATTATGCCCATGGAGTGTCTAGGATATAATATGGCCCTTCAATGATAGCACAACCAAGGTCATAAGGGTTCGATGTTCTCCGGGCTCCGCCCTGAAGACACGGATGCTTTTGGGAATATCATATGATGCTCAACTGGGATACGCTGTGAGGTGTCGCATCGTTGGGTCACCGGACGAACAGTTGTGACGTGTCGACATGTGACGTGCTGACGCTTGACGTGCCGGCGCTTCGAACAGCGCTGAAGGTCTTGTGAAGGAGACTTGCGAAGGGAGGAGACTGCGAGTCAGAGAGAGAGAGAGAGAGAGAGCGCCACGTGGAATGAGGCGCCGTAACCGTCAAACCCCACCAGCTGATGTGTCGGTTTGAACGCGTGCAATTGTCCAATATCGATCAAAGTCTGACTGTATGGATCCTCATTAGCCTCATTATGACTATACCCTAGGGCTCCAACTACCTCCTGAGAAAATGGTCGGGGTGGGTGCCAGGGGGTCTAACCGATCTAAGGTGCGCAAGGTGGCTATGGCCCACACACTAGGTAAAGAGTTGGGCCTTGAGTAGTAGGGAATTACAAGTTTTGAGCCGAGCCCAGATGTTGAATGGTCCTTCTTTCGGTCTCTTTGGGCCTCCGCATCGTTCGTTCACGGGGTGAATCAACTTGCACGACCAAATACTGCAACTAGGTGATGGCTTCGGATATGTTTTTTTTCAACCCTTGCTTGGGGATGATTAGGGCCCTCTGACTATAATTCAAGTGGGCTGAAAACACCAACCAGGCAATAATCTGCAATACATCCTGCGCAGGAGCCTCATCATGAGGCTGTGTTCTGCGCTTAATCCTAGGGTTAAGACAGCTGATGATAGCTGCCTCCAGCTTCTTCAGTGACCAATCGAAAGGCTTTTTCGTGGCCGAATACTTCTGAGATCTTGTGCAGGATCCCCTTAGAGTACCAGGGATCGAGGTCCTTTTTGTTGATGAACCCATATGCGCGCAACGATCAGTGCATGCCTTGTAGCATTTTCACCCCAAAAGCGTGAAGTTCCACCTACGCCTATAGTACTATAGTATCCTATCCCTAGGGATCCAGTCGTACCTCCTCAAAAGGTACTTGGACCCTCCAAACCCACCTCAAACACCTTCTCAGAGGGTACGACTGCATCCTTGGGGTATAGTTCTCCTAGTTTCGGATCATTTGTTGGTCCCTCTCCACCGCTTTTTGGAGATGACATTATGCATAAGTGCATCGGTGTTGTTTGTAGACTCTCGCTGGGGGTTGGGTGGGTAGACTTCATTGATGTATCCCAACACTCCATGGGCCTGGCATATTTGCCTACATTGATCCCTCAAACCAGCACGCTATATTCATCGTTTCCGGGTATCCTTTCACCTGAGAGAAGATGAAACCTTTTTCAAACAAACCAAAGGGGGACACCGACTGACTGTGCGCCACAGCTGTCCAATCCGGTCGAGCCCTTTGTAAAAGAGCCTGTTCGGTTCACATGCGGACGAGGCTGAAGAGCCAACACTAAGACAATCACGAGATAGTCGTACAATATATGAATAGTACAATATATGAATAGGTAAATAGTGTGTTTAAACAAACACCTACAAACACACAGACCTTCACACAATGTAGACTCTTGAGTTCATCATGTTCCACCCATAGAGGTTTTCCAATTGGGATGGTGGAAGTCAGTCCAGTCCAGTCACGCTCCGAGTTCGGACCGAACGGCTGGTGGTGAACCTGGGCCACCGAACGAACGGACACCGCTCGGACAAGCACCGAACGAACGAAGAGAGTCGGTGGACCCGTCACCGGGCTCCTTCTTTGTGCACCCGTCACCTGGACCTGGACCTGGAGTCTGAAAAACATTGAAAAACCTCGGATCTGTTGGATTTGAGTGGGAAGATCCCAATACCTTGGGACTCTCCTATTCCCAGGGCCTCAGTGGATGACCGACTGTTGCAAACTCAATAGGACAGACCCAACCAATACCCCATCAATACGGTGACCTGCAGTTGGCAGTTGACCAACTTTTCCTGCGTAGGGCCATGAACATCCATTTAAGCCAGCGATGTTCATAGGACTACAGAGGAATAGGCAGGGAGGAGATGGCAGGGGCCCCTCTTCCGAACCTCCAAATAAAGTGACAGACCCACGATTTCCTAAGTTCTTTAGGGGCGCCGGCAGGGCATAGATGGGCACTCGGCAGGGCATAGCACGCACGCCTGCCATGTACTCGGTCAAAAAGAATGGACCCTGTTGCCTGGCACAGCTGCGATGACACGGCACTATACTGCAAGGCTTGGTGTATCTGAACAGCAAAGAATGTGAGACGAGATTGAGCACACATCGATTAGACAACTTTGGTTGTGTTGAGCTGCAAAGCTTATAGTTCAACACCAAAAAAAAACTGGAGAACTATATATTATATACATGTTTTTGCTGAATGTGTAAATAAATCAAACTTTGCTGATCCCAGACACTCCATGTATGGCATATATGCTTACATTGGGGTGGTTTTAGGGGTCAATGTAGGCATATATGGCATACATGGAGTGTCTGGGGATAGTTGATTTTTTTTTTTCGTAAACATCGAGAACTCAGGGTTTCGCGACCCAGTAGTTCCCTAGGCTTGAAAGTACCTGCTCTCTAATGTGTTTGGGTGGGTGCCAGGAGGGTCCAAACACTTCTGAGGAGGTACTTGGAGGTGTAGGGGTTGTTCTAGGACTTTTTACGGTGATCATATGTTTTCCCGTTGTATGACATCGTAACGCTTCGAACCCTTTCTTTCTCCGCCAGCCGAGTTTTGCACGGGCAAGCCTACGGCGCTGCAAGCAAAATAACCAAGCAAATTTCTGGAACCAGATGAACTACAGGCATCCAACCTCACCAACAATGCTGCCATCTCCAACAACATCCAGAACTGTCGAACTGGTTATGGAGGTGCTACATCTGCAACTCTGGCGTTTTCAACACGTCACTGGAACGCCTCGTCGGCAGGAACACGGAGGAGTACAAAAAAACTGAACTAAATGGCTTAAAATGATCAACAGGATCATGATGCTTAGGTTGACTCTTTGGCAGTGACATGCAAACCAGAACAAAATCCCATGCGTGTGTATCCAAACACCACGAAAACATACGAAAACGGGGTGTTTGGATACAGCCCCTTAGAGGCGAGGTGATTCGGGGTGTCCAGGACTACGACCCAACTCCTGTGGGTCCTGGTAGAATGTTTTCTGTTTTCTTGTAGGGAATTCCGCAATTCACCAAAAGCATATCAGGAACTATTCAGTGCTAAGTTCTTCGTTTTCCCCTTTTTTGCTGAAATCACACAGCAATAAGAAGTAGATGCTTGAATATAATTTCAACCTTCCATGTGAAGAGGTTGTTCAATGCATGTCTGGGGATGTTTTGTGAATAAACAAGAGTCTACATTGCCTTCCTGAAGTGGTCAAATTGCGATGATTTGTTTTTCCCGTGTCACCTGCGACTGACTCACAAACACCGCCAAAAACAGGGGATCCTGCAGATCAGCAAAGAAAACCCAGAGCCGATCCCTGCGCCTTTCAAAACCTGAGCCAAGGACATTCACAATACCTCAGGGACTTTGCATTGCGATTTCACACGATGTGATGTTCGTTTGTTCAGAGGTTTTCTTGTTCATATTTTTTACAACACAAACTGGACATGGAACCACCTAAACATGTGACATGAGGATTGCACTTCCAACATATTATTGATGATTCTAAGACCCTGTGAGACGATGAAAAAAAGGGCATCAAAACAGTTTCGTTTAGCTCGACAAAGGAAACGCAACACTAATAAAGTGCATTGACATTGACAAACAAACCCCATAATCAACCACCCAAAAGTAAAATGGTTCAAAATTGTAAGAAAACAAACGATCAGTGCAACACAACATAGCACAAAAACACACACACAAAAACACAGTAACACACAAATCTTTGTTCGAAAAAAGAGTTACTGGTCCCGCCCCATCCAAGTCCAGGCTGCAAGGATGGCTGATCGTGGATAAAATTTTCAGCTCGTGCAGCATTTCCCTCATCGATATGTCCTCAGACAAGCAGAGTGTCTCAGTCAGCAATTGACCGAGTTTACAGGCTTCTTTGTGACCGAACCAACCAGGAAGTTTGGTCACTGGGTAGATCCAGCAACATGAACCGCACGTCTTCTCCCCTTGGTGGTGGTCAGTTGTTTCAACTACCGGCGGCCAACCGGAGGATGGGGTTGGGTGGATTCATGGATCGGTTCGCGTCGCTGTTATGAACAATTGACTCCCGCACCATTTTTTCCTGGACAATGGAAGGTTCACTCCACCTCGAGCTTAATGGGACAAGTAAATCCCAAAAAGGTGTTGCAGGTTCCCCCACTTGTCTTTTATACCGTATACATCTTCCAATCAGGTTAAGACACTATCCCGGCAAGAGCACCCCCAAACAGTGTTGTATCATAGTGTATCTAAAGGTGTAAGGTCTAGAGGTGAAGCGTAGAAGCAGAAGGCGTAGCGAACAAGGTATGGTGGTGATGATGGCGGTGACGGTGGCGGTGGTGATGGTGATGGTGGCGGGTGGTGGTGGTGATGGTGACAATGGTGGCAGTATGTGGACCGTGCATCCATGCAGCAAATGGGGAGGCACTGCCCAACCAGGACCAAGTCGAGTTGCAAATTGAATCAATGTGACTAGCCAAACCCAATTCGGTAATCTGTTGAATCCATGCGTCTGCTTGCGCTGTCATGTCCTGGACAGAACGTTTGAACCAAATGCCGCCAGATTTGTTGATGTACTCCGGTTGACGAACTCAATAACTCTCACACCAACTTAAGCTGCCAAAGCACTCCTCTCCTCGTGCATGTACGTTGGGTTGCTGACGGGTAGGCAAAAAATAGTGCCACATGTCAGGAGGCCGGTGGCAACAATTGCTTCAGCTCTTTCAATGTAGGTGGCTTGGTGAACGAAGATGGAGAGGGCTCGATGGAGCCGAACAAATTTCGTCATATTGGTATGATGAGGGGTGGTTTGGGCGACGTCGCTGAGTCAGCATGCCAGGGCGGCTCCCATCGCCAGCAGATTCTATAGGGATTTGGCCAAGGGAAGCCCGTAGCGGGCGGCTGCTTCGCCAAGCTGGTCCTCTGTGCATCCGGAAGTGTTTCCTCCTGTTGTCATAGCTCAAAACATTGCCAGGAACAACTTCATCCGTGCACAACGGTACCTCCCATGGAGAAGACCTGGAGTTTGGGCATGCGAGGTCTCAATGATCAACTTGCTGCACCCTCCACCCTGGCTGAATGCACCATGGAGCAAACTCAGCCAATTAACAACTGACCAAGTCAACTTGCTTCAGAAGTGGGCCATATGCATGATTTTCCAATTGCAGTTGCCTCATAGACATGCTTCCTTTGCACCAAACCAAGAGTTCCTGACCTTTGAATGTCTTGTACAGAAGTTGTGACAGTGCTGTGAAGTTGCCTCAACTTTGCTTCTCTCGCGGTTCAAGCGGTGAAATCTGGGCTTCAAGGTTCTATAGCGCTGCGTCTGCCACGACATCTGCACTTCAAGGCCCGCACAAAATACTGCACCTGCCACGAAACCTGCACTTCAAGGTCCACAAAGTTCTGCACCACCATCTCCGCCACAATCACCAGCATCATCACCACCATTGCGCCTGCCACGAGAACTGCGCATCAAGATTCACATCTTGCAGCTCTGCCAAGGCGATTCGCAGCAAGAGCACTTTCAAATACAACATCAAAAAGACACCCATCACCTTAGACAGGCACCCAAAGCCGCGGAGCTGATGAAGGCAGAGAAGGAACCGAGCGGCCGGACACTGTTCCCCAAGACACGTAAGCCATTGGATGATGATGGTGGCACAAGAGCTGCTGAACCATCACTCCGAGGAAGAAGCGGAACTCCCCACGGTGCGAAGGCGGCGAAGGTTTGGGGCAAGAGGAAGCAGCAGAACCTTAGCAGAAACAAAGTCCGAGATGTCTTTGCAGGCCAACCGACAGCCTGCTCCGACAAGAGATCTTAGAAGATCAGTCCAGGCCAGATGGCTTCATGCAGCCATGCCACTCAACCTGCAAAATGAACAGCAACAAATGAACATGACAGCAGAATGCACAAACAAAAAAGACCAGCAAACCACACCTCCTGGCAGATTGCCTTCCTGCTCTTATGAGCCTCTGCCAATAGGTGGATGCAGCGCTGGTGCTCTCTCAATTCCTTGGGCATAAAAATATAAAACCATTCAGACATAAAACCAGCCTTCATCAGGCTGATTGTCGACCTTTCTTGATCCTTCGTGCTGTTGACAAGAGGGGAAAGAACCATCACTTGAGCATCATATGGCATGTGGATCTTGACTGGCCCTAGGGATCCAAGTGCATTCTCAGAAGGCACTTGGACCCTCCACAGCCACCCCAAACACCTTCTGAGAAGGTACTTGGATCCCTAGGGTGGTGCTGTGTCACTGGTGGAGTGCAATGACCGAAGTCCTGTTTGTGTCCAGGTCTGCTCCAGTTCAAACCTTTTTGACATGGAGCTTGCACAACGGAATCACGTGTGTTGAGCACGTACCGCATTTGAAGCACCAGCAGCCGTTGGCAAAGCCAAGTCACGCTTAGTCAGCATTGTGACAGGTCCTTGACCTTTTGGTTGAAGAGACTTAACTCTGTCATCCGCCGCACTCCTGCCAGCTTTCGCTCTTGACTTCTTCCAATTTCTCAAAACCAGCCACATGTCCAAAAGTCACGATTCACTGCACCTGCCATGAAATCAGAGCACGCCAAAGACCACCACCATGTCCAAAGTACCACGAAAATTGGTCACCAAGTCCGAAAATTGACACGTCACCACTGCAAGAGCGCAGTCCCGAAGAGCACCCGTGCCAGCCTATCGAAGAAGCATGTACTTCAGGTGAATGCATGTACTTTAAACGACAGCGAATTAGCCGACGGATGCGATCTCCTCCGAATAGACACCTGGTCTTAACTATACTACTGTTTGGGGAAAAACGCCTTCCAGTTGTGCAGGAGGCTATTCTTCTGAGTTGCAGGAGGCTAGGACGTCTTCCGTGCAGTTGGACGTCTTGGTCTGATTTGGTCTGAGTTCACCGAACCAACCCAACCACTGGCCCTTCAAGGACCGGAGCCAGCAGCCGAGGCGCACGAGTCTCAATGCTCTCAGGATCCACCTGGTTTCAGGTGCTCAAGGACCAGCACCATGGAGTGGGGTGAGAGTTCGGGTGGTGTAATAACGGTAAGGGCATTAGTCCTATCCCTAGGCCTCCAGTCATACCTTTTGAGAAGGTGAGACCGGGGTGGGTTTTGAGGGTCCAGTCATACTTTCTGAGGAGGTACTTGGAGGTGTAGGGTATGTAACCTGGTGATCCAGTCGTACCTTCTACGGTGATTGGAGGCACTGTTATGTACGTGCCAGGAGGGTGTAACCTGTGGGTTCCCAACTGGGATAGTCTGTCTCTAGGATTCTGAAAAACCTCCGTTGTTTGGATTTGAGCCATACCCAATACATTGGGTCAATCCTCCCCAGGGCTCCCCAGGGCTCCTGGCCGTCCCCTCCGTTTCGAAGATGGGCCAGGGGTGGGTGCGTTTGGGGGTCTGTCCCACCTTCTAATGATATGGTTGGAGCCCTAGGGTATATATATTATGTATATATAGGCACGCCTGACTGTGTATAGTTTCTATCCAATAACAACCCTTTCCGTGGTGCTGGTGATCACTCCAGTAGATTCCAACAGGTGATTCAGTGACACTTCGAAGTCCAGGGCATCTGCTTCGGCGCTTCTATGGTAGAAGTATCGGTGTCACCTGCGTTCAGTGGCTGGTTTGTAGAGGAATTAAGCACACAACTACTCGCGAAGACATGTTCCTTTTGAGGCTGTAGTACTACAACCACCGAAAACATCCGAAAACTATATGGTTTTTGTTCTGCATTTAACATGTCATGTTCTTTTTCCATGGAGGACGCCGAGGGAACCTGCCATTTGCTTTGGTCTCGTGCGTGTTTCTCTTCTTCTCTTATATTCCATGCGAATGCATTTGTTGCGATTGTTTATCAAGGATTTGCTTGAGGAAACTATAGAAAAAACTAAAAACTTCTATGTCCCAAACGGGAATCGACCCAGTTTGGGAACTAAACCCCTCCGCCGAGATCCTGAACAGGATTTTTCTGTGCGTCCACGGTGAGCATTCCGGCAGCACTGGCACTTCCAAAAATGTCGCCCTAACTGTCCATGACCATCCGTTGCTCGGATGTCCTGCTGTCGGCCCCCAGGGCCATTCTCGGGTTTCGTACGAACTCACCTCCGTCCGGCCAGCCGAACAGGAGGTACCCAAGAAAATAGGTTTGCTGCCAGGAGTTACAAAGGGGTGCGTGATGGAGTTTTAGGCGTGCCAATTGTATAATTAGAGTAAACACCGCCCTTTGGTAACTCCAGCAGAATCGCCACGCCGTTTGAAGTAGCTCTACCAAGCGGCCTGTAGGTTGCACACTGGAAAAGCTTGTATGTTTGCTTCGGCGTGCAGCGGCTTCGTGTCGTCTATGGCCCACTATCTGGCACATTGCTTAGTGGCTGGTTTGGATTTGCCCCCCCAGACGTCAGGGCCAGGGCACGTTCGAACTCGCCAGGGTACGGAAACCCATCTCAGTGCGACAGTCCTGGCTCATTCAAGGGGTTGCTTTTTCTCAAAACGAGCCTCCTGAAGCTGTAAACGCTTTGTATGTGGTGGTTGAATCGCTGTGTTCATGCGCTGTCTTCAGGTTGATGGCTTTGGACGTTGAGGTCCGACGTTGCTCCGCGAAAAAAGAACGAATGAAAGCCTTGCGAAAGCAATGGAGAACTGGTGCACTGCAAAGAACGACCAAAAGAGGAAGCACACGACAACTTGACGGTCTTTTCTAGTTGGCCCACTCCTGGCCGACTTTAAGATGGGTGCTGGTCATGCTGCTTGGCCCAAATGCACTGTTCGCATGTTCTTCGAGATTCAGCCAGAAGGATATAATACCCTAAGGATCCAGTCGTACCCTCCGAGAAGGTGGGACTGGGGTGGGTGCCAGGAGGGTCCAAGTACCTTTTGAGGAGGTATGCCCACACTCTTGTAGCCTTGTCTTGCCAAGGTGTCTCAGCACCAATGGCCCTTGCGGCAACATTGATGACATCGCCCACCCTTGGCAGATACTCCCCATCCCCTGCTCGTATATCTCGTGGTTGACCCCTTGAAAACTAGCCATTCTCTAGTATGGTAGAAAGCCAAAACACGTCGCCCACAGATGCCCACAGTGGATGGTCTAAGCAAGTGTAAGTGCTGGACCTGGTGCTTTTTCGTTCCCTTTCCTCGCAGATATGCGAGCACAACATCCGCCAGGAACGGTTCGTGCAGCCCGGAATTCCGGCAGGTACACGTTCGTCCAGGTTCGTCACGCGGTTCGTCCCGGTTCGGACGTCATTTTTGGTCTGCGGTTCGGTCAGAGTGGTTGCTGCGCTACCAATTTCTACAGGTCCTGGAAGTTCATAGAAGTTCTCTTGAGTCATCGCAGAAGTCCCATTGGATCCATCTGGCTTTGTCTTCGACTCAGACTGTTGATCTCTCTCTCTCTCTCTCGTGATCTTTGCTTCTTCAGGGCAAAAAGAAGCTCTTGGTTCTGCTCTTGCAAGTTCGATGGCACTTACAGCTTGTGCCTGTCTTTGTCTTCCGGCTGTGCAGCGGCGGTGTGGTTCACTGAGCAAATCCAATTTTAGCACCCCGAATCCACCAAGGCCACATCTAATCGACATGCTGCAGCAAAAAAAGGATTTCCACTAAATGATGTAGCATACAGCTTTTACTCAAGTCTTTTGATACACAATACTGCACCAAAGACTACTATATCCACCCACTAAAAAGACAACTATGACCCGGATGGATGCACCCCCGAGCCCTGCAAAAGAAAAACACGCCTCCGTCAAGAGGCTCTTCTCAATCTTCTTCGCAACCACCTGGGGGTTCGATGTTGCCTAAATCTTTAGTGCCAAAGATTGAATTTTAGGCAAATATTGATTTCTTGCCTAATTTTGCCTAAATTTTGCCTAACATTCTCTGGGTGCCAGGTGGCCCAGTGGAAACTTGGCTTGCCAGGTGGCGAGGAGATCTATCAGGCCAGGGTGGGCAAGGTGAGTTTTCTAGAAGCTCTTTTCAATGAACGATTGAAGTGAACAGCTGAGTGTTTTTTTGGACATTTGAAGTGCACTTTTGCTTTTTATCTTTGGCACTCACAGACCTGGGTGTGCATTTGTGTTAATATTGCTTTTGCCAGAGGGTCCAAACGGAGGTCTCCTTATTTTAATACACATGTCACATCTGCCACTCACGCACTTGCGCACCTTGCAGAATCATGTCTAAAGAAGTGATTTCAAAACAAACACTAACCCTCCGTTCGTTGCAGTGTTTGTTCCGGGTGCCAATACTTCAACGATAACCAACCGAACACGCCCTATAGTTCACCTGCGTCGGCCAATTACACACAGAAGGAATCTCCTGCACGAGGTTCTTGTAAGAACATGTAAGAACATTCCTAAGCAGCTCACAGGATTGTGTGTAGACGTTGTGTGGGAAAGGCTGAGTATAGCCGATGAACTGAGAAAGTCAACTTGCCCAGAGTCATCTAACAAGCAATCCAGAGTCCAGGCAATTTCTTCAAAGGGCTTCCAAGCAATCCCTACGGATTCCACCACCACCTCCCTCGTGCCTCTCTCCCAAGTCGAGTCCCGAGTCCCGAGTCCCAGACTGGTTGCGCCTTCTCAAACTCGAAAAAACGTGTGTCTTATCAAACTCGAAACAGCTTGGTGTTGGTTCCCAAAGAGACACAGGAAGTCATTCATCCTCCTCACGCAAAAACACAAAAATATACGCTTCATCACTGGGGCGACTGAGGCGTGCACCATTTGTCCTTTCCACTCCACGAGGCAGACTGTACCTCTGTCGGCACCAGTTTGGCCTTTGAGGCAGGAACAAGCCCTAGGGATCCGTTTTCGTACCTCCTCAGAAGGGACGACTGGACCCTCCAAACAAAACATGACACTGTCGAACACATCACCAAACCTGAGAAAGTACGAGGTAAGACTGGATTTGTATATGGATGATATTGGTCCCATCTTCCGAGATGTTTCAAGCTTTTCGGGACGCCTCTCATCTCTTGGACGACGGTTCCGGGACCATCCCATCAGCACCGCCCAGAGCGAACCTATCCCAAGCACGACCTGTCTGGGACTAGAATGTTTAGCTACCAGCACCTTCAAAGGGGTCTCCAATGGAATATCCTACACTACTTGTGGATCTCCATTGGACACCCCTTTCAAGGTCTAGGTCTAGGTATACAAGTACCCCTAAACCATCCCAATGTTGCCAGTGGAGAATGTTTGACACCAATGCCTTCGCCTACTTTTCTGGCATTGAGACAAAACATTACAAAACAAATGCCCACCTTTGAAGCCTCCCTTTTCCAGCATTCCCACGCCGAGGTCCCTTCGAGCGACGCCGAAGGGACAAACCTTGGAGCTGCCGCTGGGGTGTGACCAGCGCATTCGGAAGGGTCACGTCCCCAAACGTCCGAAAAAAGACCGTGACCAGGCGCTGCACGTTTGGTGTTTCCGGTGTTTCCTGCATGGCACGGTGTTTACCCCGCTCGCCGGGGGCCCTGGTCGGAGCGTCTGCAGGTTGCGGGCCGAGGCGCTCTTGACCGTGCTACAGAGTTCGGTCTTGAAGGTCAAGTCCTCATGGCAGACCTGTTCGACCATCTCCTCCAGTCCTCAAGGGCCGGACGACGGACGCGGACGCGACGACGCGACGCATGCGACGACCCCCGATAGGTCCAGTCTGACCCAGATTCAGTCTCCGGGTCCGCTATCAGCTGTGTATATGAAGGAAAACTCCAGGAGCAAATCAGGTCAAACTGACCTGTAGGGTATAGGTTTCCGGGATGATCTAGAACACAAGCACATGAGCGATCCAGCTTCGGAAGGTTTACTAGATGTGTGGTTTCTTGCGTCTTCCCATCATCATGCCTGCCGGTGTGTCTAGTTTAGTCTTGTGGATGTTTCTCGTCGTTGCATTTCTGATGTCATTGGTGGTCTAGGTGAACTTCCCGCCACATTTGGTTCAAGCTCCATTCGATACCTATGCTCTCACACATGCTCTCATCATCAGTAATATCATACTCTACGTGGTGTTTGAAGGAGCAAAACTGCAGAAGATGCTGTAGCCGGGGCAAGCCTCAAACCTGAGAGATTTCAAAGCTTTAGCCGAGGATGTCAGGGTTTTACATGTTCTTACTATGGTTTTTCTGTTTGTGACCTCCAAGCGAAAGCTGTTCAAAACAGGTCTCTGCACCAAAGCACAAAGCCGGATCTATGATCAAAGTTCATCAGCACATCGAGAGCGCTTTCGGGGAGCACAAAGGAGGTTTGAAAGCTGCATGTGAGGTGGTTTGAAAGTTCCAAACTCCCCGAACACATAGGTCTCAACTCAATCTCTCGCCCAGTGAATCCAGAAAAAAAAAACACTTTACGAGGCAACCAGTGGTTCCAGTTTAACTTCAACTGTAGACTGACCCAGTCAACCCCTCCCTACGTCCAGTCTGACCCAGTAAGACTTGGTTTTTGACGACCATGTCCGGTAGTGTTTTTTTATGACCACGTCCAGTCAAATGCGGGCTTTGACTTGTAGGGCCTTGTTCCTTATATATACGACTGCGGATCCACTGGGTGGCACTATCGTCAACCTCTCTGAGTTCAGAACGAAGGAAACACCGTTTCGGCAGGTCACCGACCAGTTTGAAGTCAAAAGAAATGGTAGAATATGGTAGAATGGTATAGAACGGGAGCCCAAGTCGATCCAATACGCATTGCCTCTAGACTAAAAAGAATAAGAAATAAACAAAACAACTATATATAAACCAATATAAACTATTTACAGTACAGCATTTTACAGCTTTCCCTCTGACCACCGGGTTATGCAACACCTGAGTAGGATGATATCGAGATCCACCCTTTCACCACACGGTCGTGCGGTGAAAAGAAACGCGCAAAAAACAGTCGTGCGCGGGTGCGGAGGTGGAGGGACGTTACATACCAACTCATACTAAGGTTCTAAACGCCCTATGAATCCAAACACGTGCTATGAATCCATGATTGGATTGTCAGGGATGGACAATGGCAGGCCAACCATCCTTTCCAAAGAGCAGTTGAAGATCTGAACAGGGCCCAGGCCACGTTTCATGTTCCACTTCCCCGTTTAACAAAAGCCTGACCCAAGTGCGCCAACCCACTCTCCACTATACACCTCCACCCAAAAGAACAGGCAAACCCCCTTGCCCCCCAAAAAAACACGGGCTGGGCGTGGTCGAAAACTAACCACTCGTTTGAAGACCACAACGTTCCAGAAAAAACCGCCCGTCATGATCCAAAGACTTGCTTGGACGGTTTGCTGGTTTGCTTGGTGGTTTGGATGGGAAGCTATTCGTCATGCCCTGCTTTCCGCACAGCGGCGGTGCTCTGACGTCCAGTCTGCGCTGGCGGACTCGTCGACCCTGGCGCCGACAGCGCCGACGGTGCCAGGCGCGCGGGAGAAGCTCGAGTTGCTCGCTGGTCTGTTGGTCCGTGCTCCAAACTGTTGCAAAGATAAGGAAAAAGATCAGATAAAGAGAAGGAAAACAGTAAAAAACAGAACAACTACGCCAGGGTTCCTGGTACCACCTGGTTCCTTATATAGCGGCAACTGGAATCCACTGCGGAGCACCACAATTCCAACAGGTACTGTAGTTGACCACTCCAATCAGTAGTCATTACATCCACCAAACACTGCTAAATGCATCCCATGTTCAGTGCAGGTATCTCTTTTCATATCTTTTCATCATCTTTCATCCAACGAATCAACAGGGGTTCTAATCTATGATGAGTTTCTTTTATGTCCTCATATCCCCCTTGAGGTGGTCCACTTGGGCTGCAGTGGTCCATTTTATAGAACGGTAGGAAGAGGATGAGGAACATCACTACTTACTCCACACAGGTTTGACATCCGCATGGAGCTCGCTGCTGCAGGGGCCAACACCACGCAGAGTCCGCAAAGAGTCCCCGCACCCCGCCTTCCCCATAGCACCTCCGGGGTGACCGGCGCATTTGCCGGCAGGACCCAGCTGCTCTTTGTGAGCGAATTTGAGGGTCCCTTCAACAAAAGAAACTGCCTCCAACAAATATGGAAGTAGACAACCCCCTGTTGGGAAAATGGTCTTTGTAGTCATCCACCCTCCATGCTTGTTGGAGGGTCCTGGCCGGCCTATAGAAGTGCGCTGAAAAATCTCAGGGCCATCACTCTGAAGAAGCAGCTTCGGATTGGTTTGATTGTTTTGCGTAGTCCTGCCATCAATAGAAACCTGTGGTGGTGCATACTCCGCTCCGGTCAAAGATAGGACGACTCTGCTTGCATCAGAAACCCGCGTTGAAGAAGCCCGTGAAGCCTTAATTGGAAAATGAAGGTTAACCGACTATATAGAGCTCCTGGCCCACATCCACATCAGGTAGTTAGACACAGAAAACCTACCCCTGTCCCACCAAACTGAAAGCAAGGTAGGCCAGAGAGCCCCAACGGGTTCCGCCTCTTGGAATTGTCAGGAGAATACCTTGGGTCTATCCTATGACCTGGGCCCAAAACGCGGATGCTAGGGCCTGGTTGGCCAACATCGCCACACAAATCTTGATCAGGGGACACACATTGACTGGCGTTGTGGTCATGGGACACACACCATGACCGCGTTCGAACCATCGTGTTCTTGTGAAACCTGACGAACCTTCGCGCCCGGCATCGGATTGAGCGGTTCCGCCCGGCCAGAGCTCGGGATCCCCATCCCAAACGATCCATCCGGAATGGAATGGTGACCTGCGATGGACCAATGTGTCCCTGCAGCTGGGCATGTGAGTTGAACCATTCCTTCCCTACAGGTCAGTTCGACCTCCATTTTACTGGAGCTGATCATACAAAAACCACCACACACACCCTGAAAAAAACACCTCAAACCTCGACCTACAGTAACTTGGAGCCACGTCAGCCTCCCACCCACTCTCCCACCGCGCGGCGTCGACCGTCCTCTTGGTACTCCTCTTGGTCTTCTTCGGTGGTGTAAACCGAGAGGTCCCCCAGAGGTCTGGCCGGCACCGAGCTCGGGTGAGGCGCGTGAGTGAGGAGTGAGTGAGTGAGCTCGGTCCAGCGTGAGGAGTCTAGAGCTCGGTCCACCGGAGGGTTGAGTTCAAAGCTTCATTGAGTTTGATGGAGTTTGGAGCCATCTGTCTTCATGAGTTTGAGTTCACAACTCATGAAGATTGGAGTTGACCAGGTGCTGCAGGTGACCCCTACCCAGGAAGGCCCAGAACACCACCCCGTGGCTCCGTGGTTCATTTGCGGAGTTCCTAGCCCTAGGGGTCCAGTCGTACCGAACCTGAGGTACGGTGGCAGTGGATCCCTTTTGGGGAAGTCTCTGCTCCTTCCATACCTAGAAAATCCGGAAAGCTCTTCCTCTCGGGCGGACTGAGAGTTTTTGAACTGCCCCAAGGTGCTTCTTCCATATCAGACCTTGAAACATCTTGATCCCTGTGAAGGGAAGTCTGTGAGTACATTTGTTGTTGGGCGGTCATACTTTTTGGGGGAAGGTTTGCCCTTCACCTATAAGATCTTAAAGCAAGCTAAATACACCCTATTTCTCTTGGAGCCGACATCCGTGAAGGCGATGTCCTTGGGTAGTTCAATCAGCGAGTGCATCGACGCCCTGGCTTCTTATGATGCATGTAAAACTATATGCCTCCATAAAACGTAGGCTTAAAACTATATGCCCTGGCTTCTTATGGACGTTCCTGATACTGAAAACATGATCTCTGCGACGTATCCAACTCTGAAAGAACAGAAGAAATACTGTGCAAATGCTCTTCCAAGCAAGCTGCAATCTAGCTACATGCCGGAACAAGCCCCCAGCTAGTTGAACAAAATGAAAGTTCATCGCATGACATATCCGGAATTTCATGCGACATGGACACCTAGTGAGAACATGTCAAACGCCCGCACGCGGCACATCTCTCCCTGCTTAACTAACTCGTTGGGCGCACGTGCCCGCATTCGTCGAGGTGGGGCTGTTAGCCTGACGGCACGTGTATTCTGTTTTTTGTCTTAACTCCACCCAATGCCTTAGCAAAACACACACCTCCCAGAAATGATTCAAGTGAAAATCTACAGGAAACCCATAGCAGTTAATTGTGAGGGTGAAAACCATGGGGTCCTTAAACCAATTGCCGACTATGGGACATCACCCTATAACAAAAGAACACATCATATATGACCGTACCCACTTTCCGAGGTACGAACTGAGGCTCTGGGTATACACAAAGCACGCTAACCCCACACCACATGAGAGCGATGATCACCGGGCGAAGTGACCATTTGGGGGGCCACTGCGCCGACCATTGCCAAAACATGAATAAAATATAGGTGTATCCCATTTCCTGTAACAGTGGATGCTGATGGTAAGGTTGCAGGCCTTTTTCCAAAAGTGATAACATTTCATTGACCGTTACAAGTCATTGGGACATGCACCAGCAAAATACCATGAAAACACGTGCAACCAAACACGTCCGGCCGCTGGCAGGGACGACAAAAACACCGTTTGGGCAATGCATGGAGCCCAGACAAAACACCGTGGCGGCACCTTCAAGGTCCAACGAAATCCGTATGGCCACTCGTACTTGGTGCACCATGGCCACAGTACTCCGAAAAGGTTGTGTTGGTAGTTGTAAGTTGAAACGATTTTTCACTGCTCCCGGATGTGCGGATCATGACTGCTGAGCGACGAATCAACTGGATTATATAGTTATACTTTCAACACACGCTTTCACCCTTTTGAGTGTTCGCCATCCGCAGGGAAATAAGGAGAGCAGGTTGCTAGCTTGGGTATCAACGAGACAATATCAAATAAACCCATGGTCGAGATTAGCTATTTCCCTGAAACATCCCGAAACAGTCTATTTGGCTTGTTTGCTGTAAAAAGTCCCTCTATGATCTATATCTATATCCTAGTAGGTCCTAGTACCTTCTGCAGGTCTCCCCTCCCAAAAAAGGGAGAACTGCCGGTTCACAGCTCCACTGCCAACGTTCACGCGCCTCCTTTGTAGCCTCATCGATGTCGTAACCTGGTCGCGGAAACGGTGTCACCCGTCTGGTCGAACTACAACGGTGTCGTTGTAGAACTACAACACATATATTTTGAGGACACTGACACTATATCTGCAAAGCCTGACCCGTGCCTGGCCAAATTTCTACATTTGGCTTAACCCTACTTCAAAGATGAAAGTGGAGAACACTATGCAATAACTCCCTATTCCGCTGCATCTTAAATTCACAAAATCGTGCGTAGTCTTAGATACTTTTCACATGAATTTGGCTCATCAACTCAGCTTGACAAACTCCCGTGTTGACATTGCAGGTGCCAAAATGCCAGCTGAGTTGATAACACTTAACACTCTTCATCTACCCCTACCCCAATCCACGCCGCAAAGAAGATACAACCCTGCTCAAATGCTTCGCACGAGCCATTGCCCAAACACACGGCAATTCAATGGTCCAGAAAGAAAACTATAGCAAACATCATCAACATATATATATATATTTATATTATATATACAAAATGCCCTAATGCCGTCGCCAGTAACAGCCAGAGCTCCAGCCATGTGCCCCTCATCGTTTTGGTCAGTGCTTTGGCACTACTATGTTTGGAAATGGGCTCAGCACCAAGCAGGGATACAGTACACCACTATGTCTGTGTCTCGACTCCCTAAAAACACATCTGACATACTTGGGTGAGGTGAACTCTTCTTCAAATTCCTTTGGTCTGCTGAACAAACTGTCCTAGGGCCCTCATGAACTCCCATGAACGCACGGTTCTCGGCTTGACCACCAGAGTGGGGTGCTGACGCCGTTCCAGTCATCTTCTCAGTGCCGCACGCACATACTCATAGGTGGTCGTCCCTGTGAACCTCCGGAAGCACTGCGTTCTCTCAGTGGGACACATACTCTATTCTGGACTGATCATATATTTGGTGCTGCCTGCAAGGCAGTGGACACTAGTTGTCTCTTGCCGTTATGCGTAAAACCCATTCTTTGATACTGGCTAAAATTGGTTGTGTGCTCCCATGTTCATCTGATTCTTTTTCTGGGCGCGATCCAATGATCCTCCTCGTGTATCCCCGAACCCAGTCTTCATACCCATCTTAATCTACTCTGCAAGAAAGGTCCAGTCACAGATCCCATGGGCAAATCCACTTCGCTTGTCTTCGACAGACATGCGTCTCATCTGCACCTGTCCAGGTGTGTTGCAGGTCCGTCCTGGCGGCAACTTCGCGCACGGTGCGGAACCCAAGAAATACTATGTATGCCCTATAGGCCCTAGGGATCCAGTCGTACCGAACCTCAGGTACGGTGATTGGAGGCACTGTTATGTAGGTTTGGAGGGTCCAAGTACCTCCTGAGAAGGTACTTGGATCCGTAGGGATGATGTACTGGATGAATTCAGTGGAGAAAAGGAGGCTGCTAGAAAACAATGAAGGAGAGTGGTATTGAGCAATTCACTTAGAGTGAGTGGCGAAACCAGAACATGCGGCAGAGTGGCACATTTAGAAAAGCAAGTCAAATTGGACTGAAGATGTCTTAGAATGAAAATTGTACGTTCCATGTGCAGTAAGGTTGCGGAATGTTTGGCTTCTTTCGGGTGAGGATCTTCGGTCCAATACCCAACATTGTGACACCCCACTTCCCGTGTGTTCGCTGAGCAGTTCGAGCAGGCTATGCTCACCACCTCTTGCCATACCCTCCGTGGTGCACTGACGCCACCCAGGCAACTCGCCCAGATGACCGTGGAGAGATCCGTGGCAACGAAGCCAGTGGTGGTGAAGGTGTTTTCGGATGCACCGCAGCAATTGCAAATGGTGCTTAAGACATCAGTCGTCCGACTGAGGTCTGTGGTGCTTAAGACACACCACCAACAGTTCAAGCTGGCCAGGCCGCGATGCCACCCGCATTTTTTGGCCATATACAGGATCGATGTGGAGGAGAAGAACGGTAGTAACGGTAGCAGTTCCCACCTTTTTCTTGCGAAAACATATGGCTCTTCCGCAGTTGTGACATCAGGTTTCCAAATCATGCAAGGCTGTGACATCGATGACCATGTTGTGATCATTCAGCGAAAACGGGGAAACATGTGCTCGACAGGCGCGCGCGCGCACCTACCGCGCATAAATGTTCTTGACGAGCGCCAACAAATGGTGTAAAATACCGAAATATACACAGTGGCCAAATGCTGCATATGTGTGACGGCTGTTGTTTTAAGGTTGGCTTCGTTGTCCGTTTTCCACACGTGGCTTGCTCACCACATGAACGGCGACAGGTTCTTCAGCTGTGCATCGCCCAAATCTGCACGGCCCACGTTTGCTCCGGATCTGGACTGTTGACCCACGACATCCCCATTAGAAACAAGAAGCTACTAGTGACAAGTGCCACGCTAGTAGTAACAGGTGCCTTACTAGTAGTAACAATGTTTGCTACCACAAGCAAATGGATGTGGTATTTCCAGGATCCAGTCGTACCCTCTGAGAAGGTGGGACTGGGGTGGGTGTTTTTGGCGGGTCCAGTCGTACCGTACTTGAGGAGGTACGACTGGATCCCTAGGGTTTCATATATCTTCAGGTTCAGTCATAAGGATAACCAGTCCCCCCCAAAAGAAGGAAAGCAACTGTTGCTCCGGTATAGGTATCTATAGGTAGCGTGTGACAATGGATGGAAAGAAAGGATCGAGAGGAACCGCCGGAAGCTCCCTTACGAAAGGTCAAGAACGATGCCAAGTTCCCTTAGGAAGTGCTGCACACCCGAGCCTCAACTGCCCCTCGAGCCTCCTTTGAAGTCTCATCCAAACCTGGTCAAGTGAGACAAGGCCGATCAATTAGCGGCACTTCCCTGAAGAACTCTCATGGTTTGAAGGAACATCATCCAGATGTGAGATGCCGGCTGAGGCTTTGGTGTCCCCAACAAACCTTTGATTTGCCTCCACCCAAACCCTCAAACTTCAGACTCCTTGAAGCCCCACAAATGCCCTTTGGGTTTCTTTGCTGGTTCTGTCTAGGCTGTCTATATCTCCACCCCTTCTGCCAACCCGTGCCCACCCGTTCGCCTGGTGCCTCTGCCAACCTCGGCCAATCAGATCCGAGGTGTCCCACGGAGAGGATCGGGGAACGGGCTCTCCACCTGATGACTCCTGGGGACTCCATTTGGAGATCCACATACCTATGCAAATCCACATACCTTCAAAGAAGGCACTTGGGCCCGACTTGTTTTGTGCCGACATCAAGAGTCTCCTTCCTCACCGTACCGACCTGGTTCGGTATGTGGATCCACGCTCTCTCGGTGATTACGCTTTCACCAGCCACGCTTTCACCAGCTCTCACTCTTTTGAGGCTCTCACTCGGCCTCGACGAAGTCACTTCGGGTTTTGTGGATGTTTATGGCCCACAACTGCACAACCCGAGCTATAGACTGGGGCACATGCACTGATGCAAGACTCACTAGCGGCTGTCACTAGCGTCACTCACTGAAACACAAACATGTCACCATAGTCTCCGAAACTCTTGATTCTCACCACTGGCTACTGTTTTCCAAAATGAGCACTGCTGGGGTTGTGGTGCACCCATGATAATTCAACGGGTGAGTCAACCCGGGTGCACGGACTAGAAATCAAGCCAGGCAGTCCCACTTGGACCGACCAACCCCCTGGCCCCTGGAGGTTTCTGCATCTTAAGCACTGCTTTGATAGAGAGTTCTCTCACTTGACCTCTCGCCAGGCGCGCGAAAAGGGATCTTCTTCGCCGAGCAGCACCTGGTTTACCAGCACAAAATCATCGTTTGAGACATCTGCCTTCGCGCATTGAGCCCCCATGATTGAGTCTGTACCTGGCGGAACGGCGGAACCGGTGAACCGACGCTCACATCGGGAGACCGACTCCCGTGGCGGAGACCGACTCCCGTGGCAAAGGTTCGGAACATAGACCAGTTTACCCAGCCAGGGGCGAGTAGGAGGGGGTCTCCCTATGAAAAGACACACCCACTGACTGACGTGCGATGTTTGTCGAGGTCAGACTCTGTGACGGAGAACACATCAAACGAGAAGGCAAGTCAAGTGACGAGAAGAACTTTAGACTTGATATAAGAACGATGCTACAGGTAAATACCCGAATAAAAGCTGACCAAATGCACTTTCATGACGACTGCTTTAGGCCCATTATATAAACATGTTGTACTGTAGTGGTGCACCTCCACTACAGTAGACCCACGTGGAACCTGAGAATGGACCTTTGGAACAATGCTCAAAGGACAGTGATCTTGGAGATGAACCCTGAGCAGGAAGAACCAAGAGAGGTTAAGTGACCCTATAGCCTATCCCAGTTCGGTACCCCAGTAAGGTCCTATTTACGGTCACTTAACCTCTCTTGGAAGGGTTGCTCTAGTATATGATATAGGTGTGTAGTTCTATGGGATGACCCCCTGGCCTCTGGCTGGATCAACTGGTCGGACTGTCCCTTCTGGACGAGGGGTCTGCCAGGGGTCTCCCCATTACATACGCGCGGTCTGGTGGGAATCTTCTCAAGGTCTGAAATGAGTCCAACCTGAGATCTACGATATTCTACCATCTATCAGGGACGGTGCGAAGAATCGCTGCCCAGAGCTGCGATGAGACCTTCCTCGAACCAGAACGAGGGCAGGGCCGGTCGCCAGGATCAGTGCCTGGACCCCCAAACAACTGGAAAGAAATGGATGATTCCCCAGTCCCAGCCATTTCCTACGTAAAGGATTTCTTGGAACAACCAGTTGTTTCTGGTTGTTTGGGGTTCCACGTGGTAGTTTGGACCGTGTTGGGAGTCTGATTTGTGACTGGACCGCTGGCGAGTTGTGACCCTGACCGCAAAAAAAAGACCCTGACCGCACTGTCTCAACCCAACTCGGGGACATGCAACTTCTCCCAAAATCCAACCAAGGTTTAATATACCCTATGGATCCACATACCTTCTCAGAAGGTAATTGGACCCTCCTGGTGCCTACATAAATAGACTCCTTCCTCACAGTACCTCAGAAGGTATGTGGATCCATATAGGGATACCATATTTGTATCACATTTCCTAGTTTTATATAATATAACTACGACTTTAGGTCTTCAAAAGCACCATTTCAGAGACCGGTAGAGTCGGACGCTGGATACAACATGTCACCCATGGTCTTCTCAGGAAGCCTGGCATCCGACACCCGCGCGCTTCCGACACCCGCGCTGCGCGCTTCCTTCCGCGGCGCACGACAAAAAAATCCCCGGACACTCCGTTCGACCCGGGTTCAAGAGACGGCTGCAGAGCAGAATCAAATAAACAGGGCATCTCCGCCCACTTCAGTCTCAGTCTCCAAAATCTATGTATATATGTACTTGCGGCGAAAGAGTCACCAAATGAATGGGAAGTGGCTTTCCCTTGTAAAAACCGCCAGAACTGGTGATGTGAAGCGAAGAACCGCAGGGACCAGTCGATCGGCAAGTCAGTCATCGCCCTTGCCGTGTACGTGGAGGTCAGCTCCGGAGCTGACCAGGTGATGCATCTCCCAGGAACCACCCGAGTTGAAGTTTGCTCATGCATGTTTTGACCTTCCACCCAGACGTTCATGGACCCTCCATGACCCTCCGTTCAGTAGGGGTCCGGACACGAACCAATCCCTGGGGGTTGAGGGACCAGTCGAGCTGTTTGGGGCATCTGGGCAGGAGAAACATCTATAGAAACCATTGGGAGGAGGTTCAACAAGTGTAGCTACCCGCTGACGAGGTTCTCTTGGATCCTAGCTGATTCATGTTTGGAAGAAACCGTCTGTCTATGGGCCGCATAGAGACTGCTCCAACCTTTTTCGAAACCAAAGAACCGCCTCCTAGCTGCATATTCAACGAACGGAGACCTCCTATAAAGCTATAAAGACACCCTGGAAGAAGAGAAATAGAAAGAAACCCGGTTTGGTTGGGTCTCCCTATTCTAATAACATGATCCATTTGGTGAAGACGTAGTCTTCAAACCCGCCGGCCCGCCGGTTTCTGCTCCGATTGCACTTCATTGGTGCTTCACTGGAACGAACCGCCTCGGCTGTGGGTTTTCAGCGCTGGAGCCCGAGCACTGCAGGTGGACCTCCAAACGCTCCAAAGGACTAGAGTCTGTTTATGTTTGCTTGTCTCCCACTGCCAAATCTCTTCAAATACCTCTCAATACCTTTTAGAAACTCAAGAACCAAAACACCAACCGCAACGTGAATCCCAAGCGCGGCGCGCAAAACCCTAGCTCTACGGCCTATACCACCCATTCCTGCCGACAGATCGGCCTCGGTCGACCGCTCTCCTCGCTAACGACGCTCGGCGCGATCGGGCGGCGTGTTCGACGCGCATCCTTTTTCGCCGTCCGCAGAAGGCCCTCGGCACCGAGTCCTGGTAGGCCTGGGGCAGGGCGGCTCTCGCGGCTCGGGAAGCGCCACGAGTCGTGGGGGGAAGTGGAAGTGGAAGTGGGAAGTGGGTGAGATTCATCAGGGTGGGTCATGGAGCATGTTTTTCTACCTTTGTACCCTTTACATGCTACAAGTGCTTGTGTCATTGTGTGCAACCCTGTTCATATTATATACCTAAAAGCACCTGGGGCAAAAATTTCTGCCTCAGTCCGATTTGCCCGGGAGGATTCGCGGATTTAGGGTAAATCCGCGCCAGGTAGGAATTTCCGCGGCCAGCGGGGAATTTTTGGCTCGAGTAAAATCCGACATAGCAATTCAAAAACCATCACCACTGCCTAACACCGACCAGGTTGTCTCTTCCATGATTGCAGACCACATATCGTTCTGCAAGGCCATAGTTTCACATCTCAAGACCTGACATCCTACTTCTAAATTGATGACATTCACAAAGAGGCTGCGATATATGTTCAAGCCCTTCAAGGGCACTGTTCTTGAATCCCGCCTTCTGCCAGGAAATTTCCGCCGTTTTCCCGGGTATTTCCGCCGCTTTCCCGGGTATTTCCGCCTCTTTCCCGGGTATTTCCGCCTTTTTCCCGGGCATTTTCGCGCCAGGTGTTTTCAACTTTGGACTGGTTTTACTGCTCGTGTGCTCATTCCGCAAAAGAAAACTTCAAAAACAAAAGCATGGTTGCCAGATTTGCAGGTGGAGGTGGAAACTTAAGCGCCGCCATCTTTTTTTTTTATCATTGAGGTGACCATTCCAGGCAGAAATGCCCAATGCACATGCAAACCACCAAAAAGATTCAACTGCTCTATATAGAACTCACTAGATTCCTGAAAGGGAAAATTTGCGGCAACAAAAACATTTCCGCGGCAAAAACTTGATTTCCGCCCCAGGACGGGGAGAGCCGCTCTTCCCGAAAAAGGCAAGAATTTCTGCCGAAAGGATCTTCTAGGTATAGAGATCGATGTGAAATCTGCAACCATGCTGGAGTCGATAGAATATGAACCATGACCCGTGTCCATCCGTGTCTTGAATTTGTTTTTCCACGATTTTATCGACTCCAGGATGACGAAACAGAGCGTTTCACATAGCGTTTCACGCTGCGAAACGCTTGTCCAACAGCCATTGGGGGACACCCACTAGAACTGGCTGGCTGTTGAAACTCCTCCTTGGACACGGGAGACAGCGGCAGCTATACCGTACCCAAACACTCGTGGGGACTGAATGTAGCTATAGCATGCTATAGGGGGTGGTGGTTGACCTTGGGGGTGCATGCAGGTGCGTGTCTGGGACAGTGGGCGGTTCAGCTGTGACTATCGAAAATGGTGCAAGTGTGCGCGCTGGTTGCTTTGTATGTTTCTGTAACTTTAAGACAGTTCCAGCTGAAGAACTTGATTGAATCAAAAATAATCATAAATAATAAACATGATAAAAAAACAGTACATGAGTTACTTTATATATGTCTTGTTGACATTGGTCAGTTTACATGTCTGGTTGACAGCAATTCAAGTGCGACACATAATGTGACATAGGTGTACCAGTGTACCACATGAAAAACAAATAACAAATTAATGGTGAGTTCCTTGGAAGAAGCGTTGCCTTCAGTCCCTTCAGTCATCCTAAAAAGCTTGATTCCTTCTGATCTTGCCTCTAATTCTTCCCACTTTCAGCAATTACATGCAATTGCTTAGACTTTGTGCGATCTGCAGAGTGGTACTTTCCGGGATCCCGCCCTGATCTGCTCCACCCAGTCCAGAAGTTTTTATAAGGCACCCCTTTTTTCGGGCCCAGGGCGCACCCGGCGTGACACAGATGGTTTTTCTGATCAGTCCACCAGTATCAGCAACATACCTAAAGACGACTTGTCTGCATTGCGTCCGGACCTCCGGAGTCCTGCGGAGTCCGAAACACCCACCCCGGCCGCGGGCCACGCGGTCCCCCTGGTTTCCTGGGCTCCCCCAACGCGCCGGCTCGGAAGGACCTGAGACCGAGCGGCCCGGGACCGGACCCGGTCGACCGTCTGGGACGAGGTTCTTGGAGAACGACGCTCCGGGAGGAGATCCATCATGGTAGAAGTGGATGGGTGTTTATGCCTCCGAGGAGTTCGCTCCCCGGATGGAGCAGACTTTCGACCAAGCTAGCATGGTGTGACTCTCACTTCCGTCCATGATGATATTTCAGGGAGGGTAGATGGTTGATGCCATCTCAACCTCCAGAATCAGAAGTCGCCTGGAGAGGTGTGTTGCAAGTGGTGATTCATCCACATGTGACCGTCCCACCTTGGCTCCCGTCCCACCTTGGGTGTCCACTTCGGTCGTAGCCTAGAAAATGGGACATGGGCCCATGAAAACAGGAGGAAATGGCAGGCTATACCCTCCAAAGTTCCTTCCGAAATGGGCGAAACAGGTACCTGTACCATCCTGTACCCATCTTCCGAGGTATATACTTTGAGACTTCAGGCGCAGAAAGACGCCAGTGCCAGTGCTAACTTTAAATTTTTGGAGGACCGTGAGACCTGTCGGAGCCTGTTGAAAGGATGGAGCCAAGCGAAATAATCATTTTGGGGAAACCGGCTCTATCATTTTGGGGAATCTGTTGGATGGGGCCTCTTTTTGCAGAGCTACGGGACGGGTTGGGAAGCTTTCCGGGCCATTGACTTTTATTCAATTCACTGTTCTGGCTCAAGATCGTTTGAATGATATTGATCTTTCTCTGCCTGGAATAAATGGATCATGTCATTTCAATTGTTTGGATATCAACAAATCAATGTTTTTTCTTGGACATTCTATGAGTCCTGGCACCCTAGGACACTGCTGCTCAGCCACTCAAGCCCCGATCAGTCCATCACCCAACCTGCCACGCACGTCCACTGGGCTGCCACACATGCATCCGTGAGCCGTTGGACCTCTTTTCACGTGGCGACACATGCAACCAATGGTCACATGATGTGTCTTTTCATGTGTTTTTTTGTATTCTTCCTTCGTCTTGTTCTGCTGTAACTTGTTCACCAAAGCGCCACAACATTCCGGAGAGGCCCCCGATCGTAGAGGATGTTCTTTTTTGTGTGGCCCACCAGTGATGACAGGGGTCCTGGCGTACATCTGAGCACCACTTCTCAAATGCGAGGACCACACCATACCACACCTTTACAGTGACTTCAAAAATGGCACATGACTCATTCAGAGACCGTTTTGGTTCATGCCTCTTCTAAACCCAAACACTCCCTGAGGCTGGCATATTGACCTACCTTGGAGGTGTTTTCAGGGGCTGAATGTATAGATAGATACATATTCTAGTCCCAAACAGGTGGTGCTCGGGAAGCAACCTCGCAAGTAAGACCACCTCCAAGTACCTCCTCAGAAAGTATTTGGACCCTCCAAACCCACCCCAAACACCTTCTCAAAAGGCACTTGGAGGCTAGAGTATATTTTCCCCCCATCACGAAGTAGAGGAACTTTCCGAGTTGACTCGGAAAAAATGGTCAAGTCAGACCATGTGTTTTAAGATGTTTTAAGTCTTAGACTTTGACGTCTCAGGGAAGAATCCAAGCGTCCAAGTGTCTTCACAACTCTCCATTTGACATCCATGGGTCCAATAAAGTCCACTGTATCACCATATCCATCAATGGGTCTTTGACTCTGTATACCAAGTCTTTGAACCAGCTCGTCTCACCAGCCGCTCTCCACATGTACCCCTTTCACTCCGAAAAACGTTCCAAACCCGGTCCCCGGACCTCGTTCAGAAGCCGCTTCACCGTGGGCTCCTGGCAGCGAAGGCTAATTCGCCGATGGAGGAGGTCATCACCCGTTGAGGATCGGAACGAGGTATAGATGTACAGTGGTTATATAATGTTATATATGCAGAGAAAATGGCACATGCAGTGATATTCTCCCTCATCCCCCAAAAAATTGTTTGGGTTTGAGAGGAAAAAACATGAAACAACAAAACTTCAAAAAGGTTCAGCCTGGACATTCCTTCGATGAGAAATTCCTAGTAGTTCTCATCATTGATGTAGATTTCATACTTTTCGTATGGCTTTCTGCGCCAAACGCCTATCTTTACTAAATTTACTAGATTTCTGTGGTTTTCTGAACTTTGGTAGCACTCAGTGAACCAAAGAACCCAAAGCGGCCGATGCAGCCTCAGGGCTCATGTTGGTGAAATCCAAAGGGTTTTTTGGAGAAGATCATGTTTGCCATAATCATATATATATATATATCATCAGTAGACTCAGTAGACACCATGGGCATTCCCTTTTCATCAGCATCATGGCAGCATCATCGCAGCTGCTGCACTTGGAACCTTAGCTGGCCAACGTTGATGGTTTGACAGCTTTGATGCATATTTCCTCTAGCCCGACACTTGGCTGCAAGAATCTCATATATGGATGTGGCCAAGTCATTTATCATTATGAACTTCTGCCATGCACGTGCCTGCTCATTTCAACTCGTACATGATCTACCAAGTAGCCGCCGTTTGCGCACACAAATCGTGAGGAAAGGCGGCTGCAATCATTTTCCTGGGCTTGCAGTCACCAATCTGTGAGCAGCTCGACAGCAAAAAAGGGTTTACATTTTCATATATGTGTGGAAAGCTGCCCGAGCCATCCCAAACCAAGGCAAGGCAGCTGAAACCGAAGTGGTGCCCATCCCCTACTTCTTTGGCAGCTCTGAACGTGCGTATGCGATGCGTGTCACCATTTTTTCTGGTGTGATGAGGGTTTTGGCTCATCAGATCAGTTAGGACTACCTCCATAACGCCTCGATAGCATGACGACCGATCTTGCTAGAGCTTGGGAAGGTAATGAGTCCTGCCGTCGTGGTGCCAGGCAACACGAGCTAGCCACTTTGATTTTATAAACGATGGAGGATGTTCATTCTTTTAGAATGGTCTCAGAACGGTGTCCTATCAAATTCATGAACAAATTGGTGAGCAAGTCTTTCTCCGGCAGCTTCCGCTGAGGTGAAGATCTCCGGCAAAACGATCACCAGAGATGCTTTGGTAAACAACAGATACGTGCTTACGTGTGTCATCAACCATTTGGGGTCAAGGGTCTCAGTGGATGTGCTTCAGCTCCACATCCAATCGCTCTATGAGCATATGAAATTGGAAATCTCCAGTGCCCCACTTGCAATGGTTGTTAGATATGACATGTATGTAACTGTATGTAGGTATACATCTATATATACAATGTACACGGGCACCCTTCATCTCATCCAGGTTCTATTGCCCATACTCAAGCCTGGTATTTGCGGCGTTGCCTCACGGAGTATAACAACATCGTGCGGCGGCCACACTTGCCAAGAGAGTTGGCAGTGAGAGAGCTCATGGCTGATACGGGTGTGGACCTCACTACCTATGGATCCCCTCCCCGAAGTGAAGAGGATTTGCAGGTTGTGGAGGAAGAAGATTTCCAAGAGGATGAAGAAGCTGAGTCAGAATGTGAAGATTGTGATGACCCTTGTTTCTCGTTTATATACATAAATTTATGGGAATGTGTGCAAGGGTTTGATTCGAGGTGCTCACACATATTAATTTGAGTTTTGCCCAACACCTTCGTTTGCCTACAGGTTTGGAGGATGCCCAAGTTCGTGAAGACCATCCTGTTTCCGCCGATCCATCTGTGTCTACTCACCCGGAGGGCTCTACTTTCAAGAGCTTGCAGGAAGTTTCTCGCACCAATTGGTGGTTTAACAAAACGAACCTGTTGGGGTTTGGTCACTCCCATGTCCCAAGATCTAGTTTCTGTTGGATCCAAGGCTCCAAGCGGAGACTTGACAAGTCCACCGCAGTCTGCTGATGCACCCGCAGCAGAGCCAGCAAATCCAGAGCCCACGCCTCTGCCTGCAAAGGCAGCTCAGGAAGTCACACCCCCTTCAAGAGGCAAGGGTGTGCAATATGGTGTGTCAGCATGCGACGAAACGCTAAGTGTACATATTTTGGCTTTGTTTTCGTGTGAGGCCCTACGGTGCCCGAAACTACACCACAGAAACTCGAGGAGACCCGAGAGAATCAACTGCAGCAGCTTCAGATCCTCATGAACCAGCTAAAGCTCTTGAAAGGGCTGCAACTGCAACAGAAGCAGCTATCTTCTTCCGGGGTCCCCTGTCCATGCCACTAAGTTGCAAAAAGAAATATATAACAAGACATCGATCCATATCATTCAATTACTGATAAGCTTCCTCTGCAGAGTTTTCCACACAGGCCCTGACAACTTGGAGACACAAGTCATGAGTCTGGACGATGGGGACATTGTCATTGACCTTGAGGGCGACAAGGGGTGTTCACAAGCGGCTGAGAAGGCTCAGGAAGATCCTTCGAAAGCGGCTGAGATCTGTCAGGAGGGATCAAAGGAGGGACCAAAGGAGAAAGTCGATTTCGCACATGTTTACTTTTCAGAGTGGCCCGTGCATCTGAAGGCATTCATGTTGGGCAGGGACCCTGACCAGTATATGGCACTTGGCATGTCGAAGTCTTTTGCCATCAATCACAACCTTACCATTGATGCGGAGGTGACTGAAGCCCAGTTCCCTCTTCTTGTGTGCCGGCGTCAGCCGACAACTCCAGAGCCTTCAGTGGAAGTCCAGGCTGAGACAGCAGCAGCTGCCAGTGCAGAGCTTCCCAAAGACGGCCATCCGTGCCAAGCTGAGGCTGGAGAGCTTCCCAAAGACAGCCAACCATGCCA
>CAXAMN010001192.1:138697-176612 GCA_963970005.1 Durusdinium trenchii | reverse complement strand
GGCTGGAGAGCTTCCCAAAGACAGCCAACCATGCCAAGCTGAGGCTGCTGCAGCTGCGGCTGCGATTGAAGAGCCTTTGAAAGTAAGCGGGGATGACAAAGACTTGACCGCTCCAGGTCGTGGCCCAGTTGACGAGGACGAATGCAAGCCTGCAGCTCTTGGGAAGCTGCCCTACATTTCTCCGGATGATCAATGCCCACCCAAGAAACGTGGGAGGCCTAAGAAGAACAAGGATGATGCCAAGCACGCTGAGAAAGAGCCAAAAGAAGAAAAGAACAAACAAGACAATCAAGCAAAGAAACGAAAGAAGGCCTCAAAGGTCGAGCCTGGAGATGAGAACAATGAGGAAGCGGAAGAGGTAGCATCAGGCAAAAAGACCAAGAGGACGCGTTGCAAAAACAATCAGGAGAGTGACATGAAGACAGGGGCAAAGAAGGCACCCAAGGAGAATGCTGAGAAGAGCAAGAAGAGGGAGAGACTTCCCAAAGACAAAGAAGAAGAGCCAGAGGACAAGCCCAAGAAGAAGCGTGGCAAGGCCAAGGACGAGACTGGCGCTTCAAAGGCGGACGAAGAGATGACCGAGGCGGTCAGCACTACTGGCAAGCCAAAGGCATCGGCCAAGCCTGCTGCCAAGGGAAAAGCAGCGCCAAAGGCAAAGGCGAAGGTGGCTCCTGCTTGCGAGAAGGGTGACAAGGAGGATGAAGCGAAGAGAGCAAAGAAGGCTCTCATGTCGAGGAAAAGCTCTGCATACCACAAGGAACGCAAGCTACGTCTTAGCGAAGGATGGAGCGACGAAGAAGCAAAGAAGGCAGCCTCTGCAGTCCTTTGGTTGAAAAAAGCGATTCACTTTGCAACCGTTTATTCGCTCATGACTGAGGTGTATGCTTCCACTACCTGATCATGATGGCCTTCGGGGAATGATTCACGATGAAGCTGATAGGACAGTGCTGGGAGTTGCGCTCATGAGTTGGTGCGTACATATGCAATTCATTTGCCTGGGAAGCCTTAGGCCTTAGGGTGTGAAATCACCATGGCTTAGGGAGGGGGTACGCAAGACACATGTTCTCACCTTACCCTTGCAAACGTGTCATGCAAAAAAAAGCTTTCAAAATGCACGAGCAAAGCACCAATATATATATATATATATATGAACATTCAAACACAACTTTCCCACGCAGGTGCTTCCATTCTTGATGCCCGACTTTGAACGGTTTGCTTCTAGAGCAGCCTCAGGAAGCCTGCACGACCAGATTACTAGCGCTCTGTATTTGCAGTTTTTCTTTGTGCTCTAAAATGTTTATCAACATGCTACCCTCTCGTAGCTCGATTGGCTGCAAACGTTGTGGGAGCTCCTACATATAGATCGCGCGATATAATATATTGGCCTGGACGCAATGCCGCTCCGTAGAGAAGACAACTTGATCCTCAACCTAGCCCAGATTGGTGCCCCAAAGGTGGGCGCCTAAAGTACCGTTCGTTTTCCCAAACACGAATATATATATATTTTTTTGTGCCTCTGCCTCAGGTGCTACTGGCAATTGCGACTCACCTTGACCAAGAATGCTATAGCTAGCTATTGTGTGAGATTACGTGGTCAAATGACTCACTCACATGAATCGAGGTACTTCTATTGACCTGGACTTCCAACGTTGAGGAAACGGTACGGTACAACATGCTGGAATTCTTCAGCGGAACTGGCCATGTAAGCGCGTGCTTCAGGGAGAACAGGTACAGTGTAGCCAACTTTGAACTCAGGGATGAACCCTCAATGGACTGGTGCTCTTCCGCAGGATTCGCGTTGATTGCCTCAAATAGACCTAGCTTTTTGCCCAAAGCCACAGCAACTTGTTTCACTCGACGGCACCGCCCCAGGCTAGCCTTGGTGATGCTGCTGCAATCATCGCCAGGAGCATTGCACCTGTTCGCTCCGGTGTGTTCAAGCTGGACACGTATATCCAGGGGCACTTCGTTGAGAACCTGCATCAATTGTTTTGGAGACCTATCAGTTCCCTTTGTACAAACTGGAAACCTTATGATATCCAGGCAGGGCTACTTGATATAAACACAATACGAAACCACACATGGGTGCTTCCAGTGGTGCTTCCGGTTGATTCAAAAACGGGTCTTGTAAAGGTTGTCGGTGGCCTTGCTCTTGACCATTGCCACACACGGCATTTTCATGGTTGAACAGCCTTTGGGAAGTGGAGATGTACTTCCAAACTATCCTCGGTTCTCATGGATTTGCAACCGTGTCGCAATTGAACCTTAGCTGATTGAACATATGGATGTCAAATATGATCTGCGCAGCTCTACCAATCTTTTGGCTGCATATTATATATATATAATATATATTATATATAGTCCTTTCCACATTGGCTCAGGTTTGGAGGCAGCACTTCCACATGCTTCATTTTGGTGGGGGCAGCCTAAAGCCCACGATCATTTGGACCAACCGTAGAGAAGTTGCCGACAGCTTGGCCCTGCCCTCAATCAATATCATCTATAGGGTAGGTAGTTCACAACTGTTGGGTGTTGATGTCCAAGGCCATGGGTCCTATTTCCAAAGTGGAACGTGAGGAGAGAACACATATCAAAACAACCCGTGGGAGCCTTACAACCAACCACCCCTACCTGGGACCGTGAACCTTCTGACAGACAGCCCAGGCGCATACGAGAAAGCCGATGGCTCCAAAGGCTTTTGCGGGACCAGCGAGTTGAAGGAAACCCAGTCCTTGGCTTATTTTGTCATCTGCTGAGGGTGTTGACTCAACTTTGGTTCACTTTCCACTTGGTCTAAGGGAATACCCGAGAGGCTTTGGGGAACACCTGGTGAAGATTTGGACGGAAAACCACTTCATGTACACTCCTACGCCCTGTTTGCGGCAAAAGAAAGACATGACTGCTTTCAATTCAGCTTTGGATGCGTTCAAACGCATGCCGATGGGAGATACGTGGGAAGATGCTGAGCTTCCCAAGATGTTTTTTTACATCCTCAAGAACAAGAAGCTACGTATTCCAACTAGGGAATGGAAGGCTGCTATAGATGAATTTGCTCATGCCCTAGCGAAGGCAACTCGTCTAATGAAACAGATCCCCATTGAACGGTGATACCCCATTCGGCATGATGTGTGAAGAACATGTTCTGCCTTCACACTGCCATTCCCAGGTGAAGAATCCGGACCCCTTTGGCATCAATGAAGTGTGTGAAGACACGCTTGAAGCATAATTCGAAGCCATGAAATTGCTAATTAGCATTTTCTCGCTCGACCATGATGGCCCATCACCAGAACTTGAAGTATTAGAAAAAAAACGACCAGAATTACCCGCAAAACGCCCGCAAAAACCCGCAAAACGCCCGCAAAAACCAGCAAACGCCCGCAAATCGGGAAATCTCGTAAACCTCGTAGTTTGAGATAGCTATTATATAGATCTTTTCTGGGCCTCTAAGTAAAGAAGCGAGCAGCTGTGCACGTGTAACCATTTGTTTCGTGAAGCTTTGGCCTGGGCATCCAAAAATGCCTATGTACAGCGGTGTTTGGTTTGAATGTGTCAGAATGCATTTCATGTCTCGAGGGCTTTCGTGCACGCCGCCACATTACTGTGCAGGGAAAGTTGGCTCAGATCGTACTTACTTCTGTTGCGTACAGGGTGACATGTCAGGCTCGACTGTGTTGCAAGCGGCTTCGTGCCATACCTTGGACCAGGGACTTGAGGCCTTGAACAACCAGGGTGGTCTTGACATTGACGCTCAAATACATGTCACTCGACTTCACTAGCCCTTCTGGATGGATGAGTGCAGTAAGCATGTCTTCTAGAGAACAATACACATAGATGTGTTTATAAGTAATTATATATTTAGTTTTGGAGAGATTTGGCCTTGTCCACTCGCATATGTTCTCAGGCGGCACAAACTGCCATCAAGGAGCTTCAGCAGAGTTTGGGACTTGCGAGTGGAGGGGACCCATCATTGGGATCAGGTGTCACGCCCTGAAGAAGTTCACTTTCATAGAAAACGATGTTCTTCGATAATTTTTTGTTTCATATATGTTCATGTCTCAGGTGACCTTTTCCAGCAACCCAAAGCTGCCGGATTGTTTGCGCCTGGAATGCCCTCTCCACCCCCTCCAACCACGGAGACGCCAGATGCACAAGCCAGACGTGAGCAATATCAGGGAACGAGGCAGTTGCCCAAGACGTTGATACTATCACCGTCAGTTGCCACTGTTCAGTCTAGATCAGAAGAGTGGCCCGACGCTCAGCCTCGCTCTCTGTCACCCTTTTCCCCGGTCATTCCCAAGAGCTTGGGATTATCTCCTCCTCCTCCCTCTTTGCGCCCAATCTCACCAGCTGTTGCGGCCCCTCCTGCGAAACCTCCTCCTCCAGCGCGTGCTGGAGCCGATGCCGACCCGCCGAACATGTACAAGGATGGTACGTATTGGAAGCTTCTAGTCTATAAAGACGATCGAGTTGATATGTTTCATATGGTTTGTCTTTGAATATCACTTGCTGTGCGCATGACTTCAGGTTGCGCCGGTACTTCACCCCCAACAAAGACGGTGAGATTAGTGCCAGCAAGGAAGCATGTGCTATGTTCAAGGACCCTGAGAAACGCCCCATGATTGCCAATTATATTGTGTTTACCCATTTGCGCTCTATGCAACACCACCCAAAGCAGCTTGTTCCACACATAAGGTCAGAAGTTGGCAGAGATTTTGCGTAGAGAGGGAACCTTTGGCAAGATGGAGCTCAAGGTCAAATCGCTTCATTCCAAAACTGTTGAAGAGACGCTCCAGGGAGGGTGGCACACAGAGGTATCTCTTGGACGCCTCGGGTGGACCGAGCGCATAGCTTAATATATGTTTTGCAGTGGTATTTATGTGCACACTTTATAATATGTATACGATTGTTTTGCTCTGAGTGGGTGCAACCCAGGCAGATGATCCAGAACAGTCGTGAGTGGGCTGCGAGCAGAAACCTGTTAAAGAAGAACCCAGTTCATGGTGCAGATGAGTGGCGCATTCCAGTTGAAGCCACTTACACGCATACCGACAGAACTTCGCACGAGACCGAGGGGTCTGGAGAAATGCTGGTTGATGATCCAGAAGGTCATCTATTGGACACTTCTGGCGTGGATGTCGATAGCCTGATCAGGCCTTTTAGCAAACCACTGACCTAGCTCATGATGCTTGTGTGCAAGTCTTTTTGCGCAAGAGCATGTAGTACTAGTCGTGGAAAGCAATAGCACTATACTTTAAAGAGGGTGTGTGTGTGTGTCTGTTTGTAGGCGAGGTGCTTCAGCGGTCAACACCGGAGGAAGCTTGTCTGTGCAATCTGCCAACAGCGCTCGAATGCAGGGGCTTCCAATGATTCAGCAAAATGCTGATCCCTTCAGTGTCTTGAATACGTCAATGTAGATTGACATCAACTTGATCAAAGTACAAGAGATGCGCCACGTACATATTTTCGATTTTGTTTCTGAGTCTTGGGCGAGGTTACATCACGTCTTACATCGACCAAATGGGCCGCAAGATTGACAAGGTTGCAGAATTCCAGGAGTGGTTCTCGCTTTTTGGGTGTTTTTGTTCATGGAGGAACCACGCCACGCAGTAACCACACCTAGCACGGTTTGATTATGTCACATTTGGAACGGCGAGGAGAAGATCAGCACGTACAACACCACAAGGTCGCATGAGACACTAGCTTGCACATGGTCTTAATAAGCCTGTCCTTCTGCCACGTATTTGCGTGTCCACACTGCTGTACGGCCCAGGATGGCTGACTCGCTCAAGAAGACACAGGAAGAGTACCAACTGCAGTACGATGAGTTGGTTGATTTTCAGAACAAATGCTGCGAAATGGCTGAACCTTCAGATTCACGGTTGCATGAAAAAATGTGCATAACACTGAACACATTTATATAGTTTTCAAATTCCATTAAGTGGCTTTAAGGAAGCTTCAAGAGAGGATCTGCGGAAGATCTTTGTCAATTGCACGCGGAAGGACATCAAAATCAACAACCTTTTGTCAAGAGCAAGGCTCTTTGTGGGTGATGTTTGTTCAGTTTAAGTTTAAATATATGTTCATTGATTGCTCCTGGGCAGGGCCTTGAAGCCGGCACCCAAGGCGAAAGCTGCTTCCAAGGCCAAGGGAGCCGCTCCTAATGGAGCCGCTGCTGCAAAGGCCAAATCGGCCCCGGCAGCAAAGGATAAGGTTCGTCCAAAGAGGAAGTCTAAGTCTAAGGCTAAGGCCTAGAAGTAAGTAGCTGGATTTGGCTTTTGGGGTTCGCTATAGTTCGTTTTCGAACTCGCTCCATATGGAAACTTAGCATATGGATTCCAGTGGCCGAGAAGTGGCTCACACCATTTGACACATAATGCTCGGGGCTGCTCAAAAATTGTGCATGTGCATCGTGTTTGGAGCCCACTGCACTGCAAGAACTACACCGCGGTACACCGCGGTACACCGAGGTTAGGCAATTTGGGTGTGACTTGCCAGGTCGTGATGCACGGATTGCCTTGCACTCTATGGTTGGAGGCGGGGCCAAAATGTTCAAGCTGATCCTGCGCATGCTGGTTTTCTTGCTATAGGAGAGTTAACTCTTTTTCCTGAGTTAGCTATCGTTGGAGGATGTGATGGCGAGAGAGAGCAAACCGAGCTGGACAACACCCATGCCTTGGAGCTTCTAGAAAGCTATTTCTCGGGAGTTTCTTGACAAAACTTTGTTTCACTTCGGGAAAGCTAAACTCATATGAATATATGTGGAACATGTGATTGATAACTGCTCACCCAAGGCAGAGACAGCCAAAAAAGTTACGAGGACAGCTCAAATCGCGCTTGCAAATCGCTCCCACAGCGCCTTGGCGTAGATATAGTAATATGTACGTAGCTCTATCTATAATTAAACGTACTATATAGTATGATGCGCTTGTGAAATACAGTCTCAGCAAACCCAGCCATCCCCCTCTTGTGCCAAGGGACTGGAGATCTTCTTTGCAAGATCGCATCGGCGGCCAACAGCAAGACCAATGTGACAAGGAACCTGACCGTTGCAATCCACAAAGCTGGTGCATCACTTCAAGTTCCTATCGATGTAGTTCAAACGACCATCAGGTTTCGAAAGCCGAAAGTCAGAATCGAACGTGTTTGGTGGCCTGTTCTTCCGATGAAGAGCTGGATTCCACTTCTCATGGAACAGTTTCCCCAGGTGTTGCTTGGAGGGCACATGCTGGAGCAAGAAAGCAAGTGGCGTTCACTCTTGCGATTTTTTTTGGGGCACCTTTCAACAATGTGACCCGAATCATCCAGTCTTCACTGATGGAACTGATCTTGAGACAGCTATACCGTACATGATACACGGAGACGAGGGCCGTGGCCTTCGGCGACAACCATTTATGGTACAAGCATGGCAACCGGTGCTGTCATGGAAGGGCCTGGCCAAAACCAACACAAGCGGGCCCCATTGCTTGCACATAATTCTTTGCTGGGCGTTGATTTTACAATCCCACTTAAAGGATCCCAAACAAAGTAGGAAGCTGACCATTATTATGTCTATTTTGGGAACATATATATGTTTAAGATTGCCGTCCATGGGTAGCTGAGGCATTCATTTTGCTCCCGGATCTTGCACTCCTGCATCACGAGTCGCTTTTTTAATGGAGAACAAACTCTTGAAGACTTAAACAGGGCCTGGGCCAATGAAATGCGTGATCTCCACTATACAGGGATAGAGGCGGGAAGAAGGTTTAGACTAAGGGCCTGTATGACAACCATGCATTCCTTTTCGCAGGTCAAAGGAGGCCATCGATTCAAGTTTATCTTCATCGCGGGCAAAGGTGATTGGCCCTACATTCGAAAAGCCCCTGGGCCCTTATATGGGTTTTCCAACTTGTGCGCGTGCACCGTATTTCGGTCAGTTTCTGCAGAAACCAAGGCATTTGCCTTAGCCACCGGTTTCACCTCCAAAAGGCTATGTCACTGGTGCGAAGCAAAGGTCTGGATCCTCAAAAAGAACAACCAAACACAATCTGAGTACCACATAGTACCACCTCAAAAGCCCAACTCTCTCCAGCCCCACTAGCCTGTGCCAGGAGTGGTATGACTTCTCAGCTGGCGCCTCGTGGAAGGCACTGCCAAGACCTGCAGAAAGGTCTCCATTCAAACGCAGACACCCATTTTGGGTAGTGCCGGGTGCAGACTCATGTATGCGCATCATGCCCGACATTGTGCACACCTTCCATATTGGCATTGGTGTTGATTTCTGTTCATCGACAATTGTTCTGCTGGCCAACAAAAAGAAGTTTGTGAGTCCTTTTGGGGATAAGTTGAACCACTTTCTCGATGCAGCTTACACTGCGTTCATCCAATGGTGCAAGAGAGAGAAGCGCTACACAGCGTGTGATGTGTGGACCCAGAAAGCCATGGGCGTGAAGGGGACTCTTGTCTAATTAATGTTCATTTGCATGATGTAGAAAGAACTTGTGTTGCGCAACATGTTTCGCGCAATCCAATCTACAACAACTAAGGCCACGTACGTTCCCCACAAGCCTAGCTGGAAAAGGTCATGATACTGGTGTTGTTTGCCGCTTTTTGGAAGACTTTCTCACCCACCAGGTGCCTAATTTGTTGCCAAGTCACCAGTTACCATACGGCTTTAGAGGCAGTGAGTTGAAACCTTGGCTCACTTGGCTTCTGCAGGTGTCATGCGATTGTGAGATGCTTGAGATGGCCCTTTACGCAGTTCGGACAGTGAACAAGTTCTTTACCATCCTCAATGGAAGTGGTACTTTTTTGTCTTCCACAGATTCTGCAACTGCGAGAAGGGCAGCCTTTGAGTTCTGCGAGCCATGCCTGCATTATAGGTTCTTTCTTTTGTTAAGCCCTTGCCCTTGCGACCTTCCAGCTCGATGTTGATCTATACTTAGTCTCACCAACTCAGGATGCCTACGCTCACTTAGCCTCGCAATCCTATTCCAAGTCATGGAAGCTATATCGATTGAGACCCAAATTGCATATGTTTTGGGAAATCGCAGAAAAGCTTGCAACATCCAGGGTATCACCGATGGTGAGTGGATGTTGGAGCGACGAAGACTTCATAGGACGGGTGTCCCGAGTTCACCGAGCCACCCATGGAGGAGCAGCATCTGTCGCGACCATGCGACGCTGCTTGGGTCTTTACAAAGGATTACTTGACAAAACCTTTGCGGCCCAGCGGCGCTAGGATTGCACCAGTCGCTGGCAAAGAAGTTGGCAAAGAGCGCAGCGCAGCAGATGGGAGGGGTGGGACATCACACCAACATCACGCAACATCGATCGCTTCAAACCACATCGCCTAGAACGCCTAGAAACCTCCCCAAACGATGAAAACAACTAAAATTTACTAAACTTCTTAAATCACTAGAAATTCCTAGTAGATTGAATCTGCAGGAGGATTCTCCACTCCCCTAAGGATCCAAGTACCCCCGTTCAAGGTGCTTGGAAACACTCTTATGTAGGTGCCAGGGTGGTCCAGTCGTACCGAACCTGAGAAGGTATATGATTGATCCCTATAGGGTTCGTCCCGGGTCGGACAAGGCGATCAACACGAGGAATGTCTTCGGAACCCACATGTCATGATAGATCAGTTCCCAAATTTCCGGGTTTCTTTCCAGACTTCTTCCGAAACCAAGAAGCTGGTTAGCTGGTTCTTCTGGTGGGCCTTGACCCACATGCTCCCTGTCGTTTCCGGGTTGTTTCAGGGGTCGTTCGCGGTCTCAACGGTTTCAGGCATTTAAAAGCAACCACGTCGACCAGTTCGGCAGAAAGCGCTCCTTGGCATCCAGTTTCTGCAACTCCATCCTGGGTTCTTCGCCCGGAATTCCACGCGATTGAACATCGTTAAACTAAACACAGACTTCTTCAGAAAAAATGGTTCCTTCATTTCGATGTTTTCTGTTTGTTTGTCCCCACATTCTATTGTGGGGTTCTTATTTTCTACCTTGCATCCCACCGCCTCCTCCTCCTCCTTGCCCTCCCGCCACATCACACTCTCAACATCACACTCTCAACATCACACCTCTCAACATCACTCACTCAAAATCACACACTCAACATTAAATATCACACAGTCCCTGACAGTGTGATTTGCAGTCTATATAGGAGGGTCTACTGTAGCTCTCGCCACGATTGCGGGGAGACCAGATTCCCAGAACTTCCTCTATAGCAAACTATACGGGCCCCTAGTTTCCACCAGTTGCACTCGAAGACTTGGGAGAACTAGCATCCTCTGACTGTAGCGGCCCGCTGTCAGTTTTTCCTCCTAAAATATGCCGAGCTCAGCAGTGCCTAGCTGAGGTAGAGCAAAAATAGTTAAAGCAAACCCGGATGGCCTGGCTAGTGTAGTTAGGGGCTTGAGAAGGTTGAGAAAATGTCTGGACCCCCATCAAAAAAGAAAGTCACCTTGGCCCGAGCGGGCTTAAGCCTCGATCACGGAATCCATGTGTGTGTGTGTGTCAAATACCCGATCAGAGGCGTTAGTTCTCAACAACATTGTATCAACGAGCTCATGTTTGCTCGACAAACCCAAGTCCAAGGAAAAGGGCTGCAAAGGGAAAACAGAATGGCCTGGCACTCCGACTCCTCATCATCGCCGATGAAGAATACCTCTTAGCGACATCGACATTCCGACAGCCGCCACGTAGATCGACGCCATGCTGCCTGTCCGATAGGAAGCCTCATTGTACGGGTCTCGCGGCCTGTATGCGAGGACCAATGACGGAACGTTCTGGCAGAGGAAGTCCGCAAATGCCATATAACGGGTAAGCGAAACGGTCTCTGCCACCTGCCTTGATGCGGAGGACATGAGGCCCTGGGCCGCACCTGGCTTGATGCTCTCTGCACCCGCCAAGAGGCGTGTTACTGCCAGAGTTGAGTGCCCATCCATTCGACAGCGGAGCTCCTGGTGCAGCTCCTCCTTGCTGTAGTACGGCTTCGCTACAAGCTCCACATGGTAGGTGATTGTCATGGGGTAAATCCACACCACAAGCATCAAAGAGCCAGCTCGCTGCACGATATGTGCTGTGGCGATTCTGATGCAAGCCCGTGGGTGATCAGCTAGCGCGCTCGCTTCATTTCGATGGAAGTTTCAAACCACCCCCTACCAAGAGAGGTTAAGTGACCTGAACTAGGACCTTATAATGGGGTACCGAACTGGGATAGGCTAGTTCGGGTCCTTCAACCTCTGTTGGTCATAAAAAGGACAAACAGTTTGTATTCTGCCAGCTGCCCTGCCTGGGATTGAGTGGTCACATCAGGACCTGTTGGATGACTCGACTAATTCAAGCCCTGCTGCAAAAAGGGTTCTGAAAATCCTGCTTGTCCAGACTGCGAGACTCTGTTTGGAGGAGTGTCATTATTAGTTGGCCTTTGATACTAGTATACGGAGGGCATTTGACCCACCTCCTGCCTCATGAGGCCATAGTGACAAAATACCTGCCGCCTGGCAATGTGATGGCTCTTTACGAACACCCTATCAGAGGTGGATCCTCAGTGCTTCCCCCACACCCCAAACCTCTGGGTCCTCATATCACGCACCCTTTCAGCTGATCTAGGCTGCCCGGCCGAACTTCCTTCAGGAGCGCCTCACGGGACACTTTGTTCGGGCTGAACTCAATCGTACCAAAAAAGACGCCTCCTGAGCATGCTCTTTGAGGTGAACATACTCTCTTTTAGGATACATTCCCTGAAGTGTCGTGGAAGTGGATGGCACAACCTGTTTGGTATTCAGAAAATGGTGATATGTCCGGGGAGTGTAATTCCAGGGTTAGACCAGAGTACATACTCAGGATGGTCACCTTCATGACTTGGAGTGTTCTGACTCCCGGTACACTTGAATGTTCTCAAACTTGACATTGCCGATGTTTGAGTTTGTGATGGTCTTTCCGGGGATTGGTTTTGCGTTTGGTGTGGTGCACATAACTGCAGGTCCCAATCATCAAGGTCCAGTATCACAGGACATTCGCTGGAATATGCTGAAACCACTCTCCAGGTCATACTTCAAGGTCCAGGTCGTCCGTTTAACATGTAGAAATCGGTTTGTTCCTTCAACAAGTTGTTCCCACTGCTGATGGAAGAATCACCAATCTAAACACACCAGCTCTGCTTGCTGCTGGCTTTCCATGCCGCGAGGCGTTGGTTGATGAAACTTGTCCCCCCCGATGCCAGAGATCCCAGATAAAAAGAAAGGTTGACCGAACTCAATGAACACCACCTGCTGTTCATTGTTGAGTGGGGTGTCTCCAATCCTCCCAAAAAAGGTTCCACGTACCGACATTCGTACGGTGACAAGGACTCTGAAAAAACATCTATACGCATCCACTTGACACGTTTCAGGACTCGATCGAACCAGTGGAAAAACCCACCAGGACCAGTATTGCGCAGCCGCCTGGCAACTGGACCGCAACTCGTTGATGTCCTCACGCGTGTACTTACACGCCGCTGGCAAGATACTCGCGCCGTCCGCCAAAAGCTGACACTGATGGAAAGAGGTCGTGTTGCGCCAGATCCAGCTTCCTATAGATGGTGAACGTGGTGAATGGGAGACTGTCTGCTGGAAAACAAATGGGAATCAGACTTTGGCTGGGCGAAAGCCATATCCCTTACAGGTCCCTCTGCATCAAATCGATCAAAACTATTGACAATACTCGTCAGCTGGACGATTCATAACCAACCCCCAAAAATGTTTTGCAGGTTACCGGTTACCCACTGTTCCTGGATAGGCAAAGACCGTCTTGACACCTATTGACCCACTGACTCCGAAGCCAATGAAACTGTTGGGTCACAAACCCGTGCGCCAGCAATGGGCGAGCAGTGAGAGTGTAGTAGATTTGCCAAGTTATCCATTCATCCTGCACACACACACACACATTCTTGGGTTCACCGGCTCAACTCTTCTCCAATCGAAACGAGCTGTTTATCGCCCCAAACCTGTCCACGCGAAGAGTTAGTGACAGTTAGTGCTTTTCCTTTTTAAGGATATCAAACTTGGTGCATCAACACAGCAAGCACAGCACAAAGACCGGCTGTCCAGCTTCATCTGTCTTGGACTCGCAACGGCCATCCCACCACTGGCTGTCCAGCTCATCCAAGAAACAGCCATCCCGCAGCGTGCCGGCCGACCGAATCTTGCTCCTTCGCACGGATGACCAAAGACAGTGCCACCTGCAGGAGATGTTCTCGGAATGTGAATGAATTGGATAAACCCTAAGGAAGGGATCCGTTTTCGTAGCGAACCTATGAGAAGGTGAGGAAGGAGACACTGTCATGTAGGTGCCAGGAGGGTCCAGTCGTACCGAACCTGAGGTTCGGTACGAAAACGGATCCCTTTAGGGAAAGTGACGATACATGTGCAGTAGATTGGACCCTCCTAAAGTAGAGATCCGGACGACTCCATCCTATGGAGGGCTGATTCCGAACCCATCCCGATCGGGACCAGTTCGGTTGTTCATCCCGGTTCCCGGGGCCAAAGAGGTGAATATGCCAACAAGAAACTGAGGCATATCAAGCGAACAAAAAATTGAGAGGTAGAATAGCTCCTTCGGAGCATGGCTCGTGCAATTGAAAGAGTTGCGACGTCATGGTACACTTGGTTTCGAACTTCTAGGCGCCGCCCTGGTGAAAGGATACAAACAAAGAAACCCCGTGGGGAGGGTTCTCTCTCTTCCAAGACTGAAGATCAGTGTCTGGAGAGTCCGTTTGAGACTGACTCCCAAGTCGTACACAGCTACCGTGAGAAAATCCTTATACAGTAGAAAACCGACCGCTCCACTGCACCTGGTGGATTTCAGTGAGGTGCAACCACGACACAAGAATTTTAACTTGGGTTTGCGCAGGTGACCCACAGACATTAGCTCCTAACAGGGGTAGCTGAAATGAAGAATCATGAGGAATCGCAGGTGCAGGTGCTAGAGGTGTTGCGACCCACAGAACCCTTATTCCCTTATGTCGACCGCATGGATCAGTCGACGCAAACACTCCTTCGATCATCACAGCTCGAATGAACCTTCACAGAGCCCCGGCTGCGGATCCGAAAAGGAAGTCAGCCGAAGGACCTTCAAACCAACTGATTGAAAGATATTCAAACTCAGTCAAAAGGACCAAAAAATGACCTTGCAAGGATGCCTTCGCTTCCCCACATTTCAGGCGTGATCGGTCAAGAACTTGAAGGAGCAAAGGTCTCACTTGAGGGCTAAGGCCCTCTCAAGACGAAGAGATGTCCCTCATTGTCCCTCATGATGAGGATTGGTATGGATTGGTCATCTTTTCTTTGCCGTGCACCCCCAGTAAGACTTGCACGAATACGCCAACCTGACAGCTCCCGCGCTCTATAGACAGGCAAATAGGCAGGGCTATAATGGGCTATATAGGCTAGCCTGGGGCCCAGAATTGTTGGAGACCAACTCACCCACACCTTTGGAACTGCTGGTATAGCCATGTTCATATGTTCCTTTTTGGGAGGCACGAACAGGTTTTCCCTCCCGTATCTTCAAGGACGCTCGATCTCTTGAGCACCTGTGAGAGATGCAAAGCAAGCTCCTGGTTGCTGAGCTGCAAGTGTCCAGGCAGCCTCAGGCCGGCCGGGCTGGTGGGTGTGTGTGAAGGTGAAGCCGACGTGAGGGTGAAGCCGATGTGAAGGGAAGACGTTTGGTCAAAGTCCTTTGAGGAAGGTGGAAACGATTCCAAAGGGAAAAAGTAAAGATAGACAAGGGACTCGTACACGACTGCAAAAGAACACCATGATGGTTGAATCGACATCTTTGATATCCCTTGCTGAACATCACCAACATCTACGAAATGTGAGCGGTGTCCTCTCAGTTTTGTGCCTTTGAACTATTCCCTAGGGGTCCACATACCTTCCGTGGATTCTCCAAACCTACATAGCAGTGTCTCCAGTCACCTTCTGAGAAGGTACTTGGATCCCTATACAGGGATTAAACCAAACCAACGCACATGCGCTTGGGCACGATAGTTTCACACATCCCCAAAATACATGCCGCACGCCTTAAAAAGGCAAAATCCACCACCACCACTGGGCGCTTTCGCATGCATCGCAAACAGATCGCTCGCTGAAAGCTTTCAGCAACTCTCACCTATTCTTGAAAAAAACATTCCCAGACACTCCATGTATGGCATATATGCCTACATTGGGGTGGTTTGGGGGGTCAATGTAGGCATATATGGCATACATGGAGCGTTTGGGATTGCTACTTTCACTCACAAAAACATCCACAGGATACTCCGCCTCCACCTCCACCGCCTCCTTGGCTGCCACCACCCTTGCCCTCGCGTCGCCGTCCCTGCCGCGCGCGGACAGAACGCTTCTTGGCTCCGAAGGCGCTTGCTCCGAAGGTCGGACGCCCAGGAGGTGAGCTGCGCGAGCACCGCGCCGTAGAAGCGCAACAGGCCTGGGACGAGCTCCGCTGGGCGGAGCGACGAGCGGAAGCCCGCACGTCGCAGGCTTCCGAGCGCAGGAAGCCCGGGACGAGCTCCGCTTGCGCCGTCGGCCGTGGGGGAGAAGGGAGGAAAGGAAACAGGTTGGCAGTGGGGTCCGGTGGACGCGCGGTGTGGTTCACGGCGGCGGGCGGTGAATGCGTGGGTTGCGGAAGGAGCGCGGTCCGCGGGTGGTGAGAGATGGGAATCAACAGAAGGAACCCTTTTTGGGGCCGTCGGACGGTCCAGACTTCAACGAAGTCCGCGTCTTTTGATCGTCCTAATTCACAAAGCCGTGACAGGTCACGGGCAAAAGCACTTAAGTTGAAACTCCGATTCACGAAAATATCACCATCACCAGCACACATACGTACAAACTGTCAGATGATTTGACCAAATCATATTTGATGTGGGGAGAAGGCCCACCCGCAATCACTTCCTCCAACCATAGGTTTTGTATATATGGTTTTGTCACCAAGGTACCTCTCAATTTCCGTTCGTGGTGGTTGGTGTGAGGATTAGCCGTTCGAACAGTCGGGGATTTGAGCCGTGCTTTAGTCCTGCGGGGCTTGAGTCGCTTCTTGGGGTATGGAGGTCAGAACCTGATCACAAGAAAGCCAACTTGGATCCAACAGCCCCATGCGGATCCATCAGCGACCAGCCAGTGTTGACTCCACAAAGTTCTGAACCAGCGCCCAGACATGCCTAGGACCTCCTATCCCTAGGGATGCAAGTATCTTCTCAGAAGGTACTTGGACCCTCCAAACATGCATGACAGTGTCCCCAATCACCTTCTGAGAAGATGCTTGGATCCCTAGGGTATATATTATATAATATATAGGTAGGCACCAGATTTGCGAACCTTTTTTGCGGGAACTCCGTACCTCTAAACAATTGTGTAGGTGTGTATTCAGTGAGGTCCCTGGCCCAAGGGGTGTGGGTCTAGAATGGCATCTCGATGCCATATATCGACCGTCTCGACCGTCTATATATCGACGGGCTCCGCAGCGTCGCTGCAGCGCGCATCGCGCCTGCCAAAGGCATCTGGAAGGGTTTCTTCGCCAAGACCTGCGCGACTGGGTCTATGCCGAGGAGAGAAATAGCGGCCTATAGGACCGGACCAGGAGAGGTGGCCGACCCAAACCTGTGCATGGGTCTTTAGTCTATGGGCCTAAAATAGAAGTGTGGGTTCGAACCAGCCTGGACCTGGCTGGCCCGGGCTTGAGCTGATTCCTCTTCCCACAGCTGCCCTGTGTTGTTTCCTATAATGCATGCCTTTCTCTCCAATCTATTTTGACCGATAGTGTACATGTAGTACATCAAAATAAGAAACTGATAGAACATGCAAATACAACAGCTCCTGAACGGCGGATTTACACATGTTTAACATATCGAAAACACTAGGATTGAGTCAGGCCTACCAAACCAGTTCCATGTCTTTCACCAGTTCCATGCCTTTCACCGACTGGTACTTAGCAGCTTAGCAAGAAATAAGATGGAAATCAAAGAAATGAATCCTGATTGGCATCTCTAGTTAAGGAAGCTGTGTTCATGTTACTTCTTCATCCTCCTTCCCCACTTTGGGCGTCACCGGCTACTTGAAACAGGTGTCTGCCATGCATCTCTCCCTGGCCCACGTGCCATCCACCTCCCTGGCTCTGCTGCCTCCATGGCCACCCACTCGGAGGGGCTCGGGACTGGTACCTGCGTGGCCTGCGCGCGGGAACGAAGTCCGGCCCAACAAGAATACCGGTGCCTGGTGAGGAATGAGACGCTTCTTTTGTTCAAACCCACTGAGGATGACGGAGGTCGACAGCCTGGTATTCGGATGGACGAACCTGAGGTGCACTGGAAAACGTCGTTCGAAGAATCTGATTTGAATGAACTTCCATTCATTTGAATGTCCCACTGGGAAAGGTGAACCGAACTCTTCACCATGGTTTTTGGACATTTAGTCTGGCCCAATCTCCCCCAAAAAAGGACCTGCAGGTGACCGGAGCTGAACGACCAAACACGATGGACCCCGAGATGGCCCCCTACGTGGGGCGCCAAGAAGGTCGCTTAGTTGGGGGGGGCTTGGAATCGTGAAAACACCACATGGTGGGGCAAAGAGTGGGTGTGTTTCTCCCTGAAAACATATATACAATTGGAAACGTTAACATGAGATGGTGGAAGTTGGGAACTCCCTCAAAGAATCTGATATACTGTTTGACTGATGGGTTTCTTTATGAACTATAACAACACCGGTTGCTTTGACCATCATCATCACTCCTTGACGACGAAACCTTTGTCATGTGTGATCCTTTGTGAAGCGACTGTGTGTCCTGTGTTCAGAGGAAAACGAAGGAACACAACACATCGCTTCAACACAGGCGGGCCATCGTCTCCAAAAATTCAGAATATGCGAAGAAACAACAACACCCATACTCTATGTACATGGAACATGTATTTACCTAAATTGGAATGGTTCAAGGGTCAATGTAAACATATGTACATACATTTATACATATTATATATATATATATATATATATTCCAGTTCCAAACGTTGTCTGGGAAGCACATGCATGTGCACTCCGGTCAGTTAGGGGCCCGCACGGGACTGTCAGTCTGTCTGTCTGTTTCCGGTCGTTGCACGGGCGTTTTTTTTTTGGAATGGTGGAAAAAAACAACCTATCAGGCCAGGGCCTGAGTTTCTATGCCCATGACCCTCCACAAGACAAACACACACCACAAGTGCCTGCACCTTTCGCCAGAGGCAACTGCAGAATTCCAAGAGCGTTCCTACCTGGCTGATTCGAGTGGATGCACTTATACCACTTGACTTGAGTGAGGTAAGTATGTCCAAAACAAAACATGTGTATAGCCCTTTCCGAGTGGATTCTTTGAGGATTCCACATATGCCTGCCTAAAACTTCACCCTATGGATCCACATACTCAGAAGGTGTGGAGACTATTTAGGTTTGAAGAGTCCCAATACCTTCTGAGAAGGTATTAAAGGACCTCTGAGATTCGGCACCATCTCAGCCACTGGACCGGAGTCCAGGCGTGTCCAGGCATCAGTCCTCTTTGCAAAACGATACCTACTTGTCCTGGAATGGCTGCGTGCATGGAGTGTTTTCAAAAGGGTGACCTTTCCCTAAAACCAAGCAGGTAGTGTTCCACTTCCATTCTTTCAGGGGGTGTACCTACAATACCCCATATGACTCCACTTTTGGACGACCGCATCACCACCGAAGAGTGGGATTGTTCTAATCGACAGAGGTGTCACTTGAGTCCTGGGTGTCCATAACCTGCTGAAATTCTGTGTTTTCCCCACCTGCCAGGTGAGGGTTGTTAGATTTTATCTGATCCCCTTCTTCTCACCTCTCCGTGCCACAGGGCCTCAAGTGGGGGCACCCCCGGACCTGGGCGCCAGGAGCTGAACCAGGTAAAATTCCAGAAGAGATGCCAAAAAGATTGCAGAAAGAATGTCAGGTATATGCCAGCAAGGGCAGGGTGTGAGAAAATATGCCAGATAGAATGCCAGAATATATGTCAAATAGAATGCCATCAAGCATGCCGGGTAGTGTGCCAGAATATGCGCCAGAAAGAACGCCCGAATATACGCCAAATAGAATGCCATGGTGGGGATCACTCGAAGTGAAGTAATTTTGGTGGTCTGCTTCGACAACCAATAGTGCTGTGGAGGGCGTCATCAGCAAACGACTTCGTCGGTTGAGCAAACTCCCTCCCTCTTGTACCTTTTTACATCTGGCAATGCCTGCTTTGCCTCGTCCGGCAGCACCCTCCAATAGTCATTGGCCTTCTGGCAGGCTTTGGCGGCAAAGAATGGAACAACGCAATGAGGAGGTAGACCATGGAACGCAACAAGAGACAGGGCTCTTGCTTCCAAGACCTTGTGGAAGAGGTCTGTGCGCCAGTTCATGACTTCAGGGTGCCCCCCTCCAGTGTCCAGTCTTTAATGGCTAGGGACCTCTCACTCTCATTGATCAAGGGATGAGCAAGATTCCAGTTGTCCCTTTCCTTTTCTTCAGTTCTTGAAGGCAGGGTCCTTCCCCTTCATGGCCTTCTCTTCTGCTTCAGGGGAGTCCAAAAGCATCTTAGTCTGCCAGAAATGTCCTTCCATGAAGACCATGCTTTCAAAGAAAGAGAACCACCTCATCAGTTTGATGAGGGGCCCTTCTCCCAGCCTCCATACTCGGATCTTGAAAAGCTGCTCTTGGTCTTCAGGTGTCCTTGGCTCCTGGATCCTTTCCGAACCAAGGCCACCAGGTGCTGGTATGACTGTCAACATGCTGAGTCAGCTTCTTGTGGAGAGGAATTATTCTGCCTTTGCTCTCTTCTTATAGTACCAAGCTGAGGTACCATATGGCCCATAAGGCAGATTTGCCACAAGACTGAGTTGCAACGCTGCCCTCCACGCTTTGCAGTCTGCCTTCTTAAAGGCATTCTTCATGTCGTGCCCGGTGGAAGGGATCAAATTGTCGTGCCACCTTCTCTTCCTCTCTTCTGTTTGGAAGTTGGATCCATAAAGAACCGAGACTCAGCGGTCCGGGTCCGAGGTGTGTGCACTACCACGACATTCGAGGATTGCATGTCTGCGTTCGATTTTGTGTATCAAACAATCCCAGACACCCATGCATTGACCCCGACTTCAACCACCCCAATGTATTATAAATATGCCAGTCCCATGGAGTGTTTGGGAATGGGGTATCAAACAGCTCTGACTCCCGATGCCCTGTCGATACCTGAAAACACAGGCTATGACCAAACGTTCAATCGGAGGGTGGATGGTGAAACACATTGAACACACTATACCGATTGAATACCCTAGGGATCCAGTCGTACCGAACCTCAGGTACAGTAATGTGTTCGACACTGTTATGATAACAGGTGCCAAGTCACGTCGGGTCCAGTCGTACCGAACCTCAGGTACAGTAATGTGTTCGACACTGTTATGATAACAGGTGCCAAGTCACGTCGGGTCCAGTCGTACCGAACCATGAGGTTCGTTATATGACGGGAATAGGGCTATAGGCGGCCCGTCTCTGCAGGTGCGGCTCAACTGCGCCAGTGCGACCGCCCGCGCATTCCACACATGGCTTCCGCTGCGCAACGCCTGAAAGTGCGGGTTACAGAGCGAAAGAGCGCATGCTGTGAATGGCGCAACGCCTTGGAGTGGCTTGAGGAAGCAGGAAGCGGGTTAAATCTATTTTCTTTACATATTCCCCGTGCCAGGGGGGTTTCACCTTTGGAAAACATATCAAAAGCACCCGATCTGCCAAACTAGCTTGAAGGAGGGTGTTTGACCCTCCCCCCACTCGAACTCGAACTCGGCTGTTCAATTGAAAAACGCCTGTTCCAAGCAGCAAAAAGACTGTGACACAGGGCCTGTGCACCCTCCCAAAGGGCCTATGACCTGCGGGACCGTCCGGTGGGGGGTCTGACCCGCCGGAACGCAGAGACCGCCGCACAGTCCGTCTTCGGCTCCGAAGCCGTACCTGATCCGAATGGTATGGGTGGACCCTCCTGGCGCCCACCCTTAAACAATTGAAAGCCAGGGAAAAGAACAAGCATCCATACCTGGACACTTCTAGACCTCAAAAGGCACAGGACTAGCTAGTCCACATCCTGACGTCGGTATTTTTGTTGAAGTGGATCGAGGACGCAAACTCTTGTGTTTGTTGATAAAATACGTGGTATTGGTCTGAGTTCGTGCTTGTTAATCACAAACAAGTCGGATCGTGATCGAAACTAAAGTGTAGGTCGTATGGAGAGTGAATCATCATGTAGGGTTTTGGTGACTAGCCATGATCAACATGTGCTGAATAAACTGATATGGATCAGATAATATGCTGGGACAAATGCATGTGCCAGAACCATGAGGAGTGTGCTGAAGCGATACGAATTGATACAAGTGAAGACCCATGCTACCACATAAAATTGCACTTTCATCTTTCATCACAACTTCAAATGTACAACTTTATTCAGAGTCAGGTATATGCCCAAACGCATCCAATGCAAACATGGCCCAAACGCTGTGGTGTTTTCTGGTGGAGTCGCTGGTGGAGTCGACACTGGAACGAAGGAGACTGAACCGACACTCTCTTTGCGGCTAGCCATTTCTGCTTTGCCTCAGACATCTCGGCCATCAACTGAATGGCCTCACCGCTTTTGGGCGCAGTGGGGGGGTATCGCGGTGAGAGCAAAAAGATGTAGAAATTCACCACCCTGGCTTCGGGGTTGCGATGTTTATTTCCTGGAGGGCACCACAGTATTTCACAGGATGATGACTACTGAAGCCCTCTACTACTAGACTGTTATGGAGTGGACAGCTGACAGCTACAATTGTCTGAAATACTGTCAACATCTGTCAACTACATCAATACCCTTAAATTTACGCATGTGCTTGAAAGGGAACGCAAACTTTTGGGCACATAGTTTTTGGCATTGTGGTTCGGTGGGGTGCGCCCGCTGCACCACAACCTGCGCCCGCTGCGACATTCGCTGTTTAGAATGCACTCGATGGTCCGAGGCTTCTCCATTGCCCTAGGGATCCAAGTACCTTCTCATAAGGTATTGATAAGGTGATTGGAGACAAGGTTTGGAGGGTCCAAGTACCTTCTGAGAAGGTACTTGGATCCCTAGGGTTTGGATTGTTTGATGGGGGGTGGGCCGCACTACGAAGTATGCACAATATAAGCTGCGCTCGCCATGAAATCATCTTGTTGGCGGTCGTACGCCGGGCAAAAAGAAAACAACTAAGAATCTCCAGTTTCATAGGATGCTCCCAATTCGCGTGGTGTATATATGCCGAACGGAGCATGCGAGCAAGAGGGCCATGACTGTCGGGACGCTGAAACATGATGTGTGATCATGCCCGAGCACGGATGAGCACGGGCACAGAACGAACAGTTGTGCAAAAAGACAAACCCAAACACGACCTGTTTGGGACTGCCATAGGACTGCCGATCACTTGGGGTGGTTGAAGTCGGGGTCTGTCTGGGGCGGCAGAACTATGGCAGTCTCAAACAGGTCGTGTGTGGGAAAAAATAGGACCACGGATGGACCTCCGCGGAACATCTGTGATCCCCAGGAGTCAGATCGTCGCAGCCAGTGTGCAAAGATGATATGCCTGTCTGATCCTGTCCACGTCAGCAAGAGAGACAAGGTCAGTGCTCGATCAGCGGCGGCTTTGGCGCTGAAAGAGCACTAACGGCGCTGGACGTCGTGGCTGTGGGCGATGGACGTTCACTCAGGAACCAGGAGGGCAGTGACGTTCACTCAGGCAACACGCGCAAATGTTGCAGCTCCCAGAAAAAGGTCTTCGTATATGGAAGGCGCTGCGCTGCGCCACAAAACCATGGTGCTGAGTGCTGAAAGTGCTCATTGACTGTTTCCAACCAAAGCACCTCAGAGCACGAAGTGCACAGGGTGACGAGGAGTCGGTGCAAAGAAACGTCATGAAAAGCAGCAAAGTTATCACAATGTCGGAAGACTACAAAAACAGCACACGGGCCCAGGGAACACCATGGAGCGCACACTGGGTCACGAGAGCAGGGTCCGGCAAGAGGCTGGTCCGAATCACCAGCTACCCTCCAAGCTTGGTGCAACCCTCCAACATTGTTGATGGCGCCAGGCATGTTATGGACGTTACTCACCGCAGCTGGCGGTGGCCGCGTAGAAGTGCAGCATGTGATTCGACCACAATCACCTGCGTATGACAAAACGTCACAAAAGATTGAAAGCACCCAGCAACCCGGGTACTTATCAACTGTCCAAAGGGGGGGACACTTATTTTTGGGTGGAGCTCGAAGCATACTTCCTGCGTACTCGAGGGACTCAGAATCACCCAACACACAGAGAGTTGCCTCAGAATCACTGCTCCATGGACAAATGTTACCTTGTATTCCGGAGGTCTCCGAAAACCATTTTGTTGTTCACACACTTATTGCTTCGACCCCAAGTGAGACAAGAAGCCCTTCCGCTATCGGGGTGTCACAAACCAGCACTGGCCAAAGTCAAAGCTTTGCCTTCGCTTCGGCAGCCACATATCGAAAGATCTCACAAAATCTTTAGGTCAGTGGCCAGTAGGTTGTAGTGGTTCGCCACCATCTCATGATGGTAGTTGGCTGCACAAACTCCACATCTTTTCATGCATGTCCTTTCTTCTTTCATCGTGCCTCCGCCCTTCCTGGCCTTCCAACGCCGCCCCTGGGCCCCATCGTCCCATCAGACCTCCGGACCCCCCACGGACTGCTCCCTCTGAGCTCCCCCAGCTCGGACTTCAAAGTCCTGCAGAGTGGGAGCCCGTTGCTGCACGGTGAGACGCTTGAGGCCGTTGGAGCCGGAGCCCGCTAGGTTGGAGGTTGGAGCCCGCTGGAGGTAGCGGAAGATTCCTCTTAAGAGGACCATGTTTGAAACGATTTGAGCACGCTGAAACCTGAGGTTTCCTGCAGATTGGAGTGGCTTTATCTTGCTTCAGTGGCCTGATTCTAGTCTGTGAGTTAAGCTGCTAAGTAATTGACCGGATTCACAGAGTCTCAAGGGCGGCCATCATCTCAACCCAAAGTACCTTTAAATCAAACCCACTGAGAAAGAGTTGGAGACCCGAATCAAGCACCTCCGCCTGGCATGGTTTCAATACCTTGCCTGTCGCAAGCATGGTGGCTTGTGAAGGGCCTGGCACTGTTTCCTCCCTGATTCACAGTGTATGGTGCCTGATCTACAAAAAACATGCTGCGAAGCTTTCTTCAAGCATCTCTACAAACTGGGCTAAACATCAAGAAAACAACACAAGCTCTGCAAAAGAAAAACCTTCAGGTTCTATGATATTTTTTGGTGAAGTGATGTGAGCACTGAGCACCCAGGAATTGCCAGGAGTTATTATCAGTCGAAGAACAGGTAGAAAGCCATCAACTTCCTCCACTCATGCTTGATCCTCCTTATTGATCTGAGGAAGATCAACAACAAAGAGTCCTGCGCTTTCGCCAGCCCAACACTCGCCTTCCCATACACAAGTTCATCGGCAGTTGTGCTTTGGGCGGTGCAACTATTTGTTCAAGGCGATCTCGCATGTCGACATCTTGATGTTAAGATTCTTCTCCACATTGGACATCAAGGTGCCTGGCATCCTTCTCACCCGCTCCACGCAGTTCTCAGCCTCGTATGCGCACGTTCTGTCATGTTTGTTGTCAGCGAGCCTTCAAAGCCACTGCATACCTGGTCGGGATCAGCATGGTCAACACGTCTTGCGCGGTGTGCTCATGGTCTGTCTCTGCGCAGACGAAAAACATCATGCCAAAAAGAACTGAATCTCCTGCCCAATGAGTCTGCACTCATGCTTGGCTTGCCCATTAAGACAGTGAAGACAGCGGCATTGGCCTCTTCCTTCTTTGATTTCAGAGTAGATGGCACAATCCCCAATGTCGGTGGTTTATATGGATCCCGAACCCCCATATCAAAAAAAAACAAGAACAGGCTACCACCAAAATCCAAATTCAATTGAATGCTAATTGAAACAGAACAAATATTTAATTATACAGTAGAATTATATGATTCAAAAAAACACACACATATTGGAGTGCCAGTACAATCTACCGTGAAACCACTGTGGTGAAGCTTGCCACTGTGTGAAGCTCGCCACGGGAATCTCAGCTGTGCTCGCCACTGTTGTGTAACATCGCTCATGCCTGATCCAGTTTGGGGGGTTGGTATAAGAAAAACGAGTGAGTTCATGTAACAGTATAATGCTTCTACGGTGGTGGCTTTGCATACATGTGTTAACATATGGTAAGCCATAAGCCATGTTGTTTGCAACTTCCCTTCCCCGAACGATCGCCCTTAAGTTATGAAGAAACAACAAGAACACATCATAACTCAGCATGTGCACTGAACCACGTCCCATGGATGGAGGGGCTATTGCAGTACGCTAGGACAAAACCATATGCCATAGCATGCTACCAATCCCTTCTTGGCCTTCTTTGAAATAAATCTGCCTATGGGGGAACCGGATTCTATGACCGCCTACCCGGGCTGGTGATACTCTTCAAAACAAGTATACCTTTTGGGGATGTCCATTCCTGTGGGTTCCTGGGACCTCCAATCTTCAGCACCCCAAGAATCTATACAACAAAAATCAGGGACAAACATCAGTTATACTCATCAATCCTCCAGTCACATCCGCTCCAAAACTGCCCAGATCTCCCAAGCTCCGCAAAGCTAAGCGAACCGAGAAGCTTCTCCAACCGGCGCTGTCCGGGCGCTGGAACAGCCCAGCCCGTCCCTCCTTCGGCGAACCCTCGGTGACGGGCTGCAGTTGTGGCCTCAACAGCTGCCGCCGCAAGGTGGGGCGAACAACAGCAGCGGTTCAGCACGTTCCTCTCTGGGTTGCGTGGGCGGTGAAAGGAAGTCAAGTCTAAGTGAGCCTGCAGAAACCGACTCCAAGAATTTTTTATGTATGCATAAATAATATACAATAATCTTAGAGTAGATAAACATAGATAAAATATGAACCACTCCCCAAACATGACCATGTTTCCTATTTTTGGAGGGTACTCCCATATTCTGGTTCAGGATCACTCTAAGACTCTAGCTGAGGTTCATGTATTTGGGACTTGTTGCACACTGCTCTCAGCGTTTATAGTACTCTATACACAATCCTTCCAACAGGCATGGAAGTGTCAAACCACATGTTTGCAAAGGAAAGTCGTCTTCCAAAGAGGTACAATTTTGCCCACAAAGATTCGACTGTGGAGGCTTTTTTGAAATCCAACTCCTCCTCAAACAGTGAAAATTGTTGTTGGCCTGTGGCTACATGGAGGGAGAAAACAAAGACATAGACTCACACTAAAAAATATGTTGGATTATGTTGGAACATTTGGAACGCTGTTTTCGATGTGCAGGTTCTTTGTCTCTGACACTCTGGGATATATTCCTATGGCTTCGTTCGAGGTACTTCACAAACAAAACTAGTTGACTAGTCCCAGCTTGGAGCAGCGGAAGTTGAAGGACCTAGGGCTCCTGTCCCATATCGACCCCTGTCACCCACCAACCATCTTCTCAACGGAGGTAGCTGGAGCCCTGGGGAAATCTCAAGTTTTGTTGATGTGTGGCCCAAACACCAAACTCCCATGTCTCATCCACAAAGAGGCTTCTGCATGGTCTTTCCTCCTTGACCGGACAGCTAATTACGGACCAATTCTCATCGGACTGAAAGAAGAATCAGGTTTGAGATACAGTATTCACCTGTTCAGTGGCTCTGTGTATTCACCTGTTCAGTCTACTTCTCAGTCGTCCAGTCGTCCACCGTCCACTGCTTCGTCACTGTCGGAACGTCGCGTCGCGACGTCCAGCGAGACCCGGACGGATCGGAACGCTGTAAGAAGAGATGAGCACGTCGCACCTCGGTGGTGTGGCGTGGAACCACCGGTCCGGTGGACGGGACATGACGGGACCTTGGATGTGGATGGTGCTTGGTGCTTGGCCATACAACGCTGACTTGGATTTGCGGCTACCGGGAAGAAATACAACACATATATAATATCAAAAGATCATCCCTATAGAAGGAGATTGACCAATATGGAATGTAAATCACCCAATGAGCAACACAACCATGCAAGTATGACTCCTTTTTCATGAGAGCTTTGGATCAGTTGCCGAAAAATAGGCTCAAACGTTTCATCCCTTACCTTCTTCTTAGTATAGGGTAGACAGGGTAGACTTCTCAAATGAGTTTTTGAATGTCGTCACTTCCGTGTCTCCCAATTTGCAGCGTCTCACAGTTCTGATGCAATAGTTGCCGTTACTTCTTGTTCTTTTCTGTCCACCCATTCGTTGTCCGTACACGACAAGTTCCGTTGTCGCACGACAGGTGACCCATCAGGGCCCCCGGCCAGCAGCAGCGGGAAGAGGCTGTGAGACCTCCGCGGGAAGGTCCAGTCCACGCGGGAAGGTTCGTTGGTCGCAGGTGATGCGTCGTTCACTCAGACTTCGTTCGTTCAGCTTGGATCTCCGCGAGAGGAATTCCTTTGTGTCCGAGGATTGTGTGTTTGGACTATGAGGGTCATAGATCGGGGGCTGACATCGCGTCCGCTTGGTCTGCCTTTATTCACAGACCCAACCAGGCACCTTCAAAATGAGTAGCTAAACCTTCAAAGCCACCGCAACCACCGCAACGGAAGGTCTTCTGTTCATAAAGACCGCCCGACAGGGAGCATCCCAATGATGTTTGGCATGTTGCGACGTCAGCAGTTCTTTTTGCGAGATCTTCAGATGTCAAATGTTCAAGTTTTGCTGACTCGCTGACCCGCTCCCGTAACTAATTAGGACCATCCAAAGCCTCGTCACGTTCTCGCTGAACAACATAAATTATGAGTTCTTCTTCCTTCGGAACGATTACGGCCATATGCAGGACATCCTCCAGCCTTTCTCCCTCACAATCTATGGAGTATTTGCCTATAATCATCGGTGATCTTAAGCTGTCTTAAGGGTCAATGTAGGTGAATCTTCCAGTCACATGGATGGTCTGGGTCTGGATCCAACCATCCTCAGCCAGGGACTGGGCATATTCGTACATCCTTGAGGTCCGGTCTGTAGAGCCTCTGAGTAGCTCCAAACGCCATCCGATTCGGATGGTCCTAGACCCTTAGGATATGCTGTTTTTGTTCCAACTTCTGCCACACAAACTCAATCGCCCTAACCGACAAAGCTGGGAAACCACTGAGACATCTCATATTATGCTCTTACATTGCCCGCTAAGTTTGTAGCCTTGCGACGTGTCAATCTCTTTCAACCCCTCTTGGAACCTCCGCTCCCTTGGCACGATCCACCACCTCCGCTCGGCCCCCGCCTGGTGGCAGGGCAATGGCCCGAGCGTTGGAGCTGTCCTGGACTGTACGGCGTGTCCTCAGCAGTGTGGGTTGCGGCGTGGGCTGCGCTGGAAGAGTGGGGAGAAGACGGGAAGAGTTGGGAGCACATGTGTGAACGGCAAATGAATGAATTCTATCAACCACGGTGTCCATTGTGATCTTTTTCCAAAAGATATGGGGATGGGGGAGGGGTCAAGATCCCAACCAACACCATGTATAGCAAGCTTAACCTTCGGAGGTCTTGCCCGATCGGTGCCCGACTCGAGGTCGACCGCGTTGAAGTCGCCCCAGACCTCAACGATCATATCGGGCCGATAGCTATAGCCAAACATTCCATGGGACTGGTATGTATGGTGTACATTGACCCCGACTTCAACCACCCCAATGTATGTAGATATGCCATACATGGAGTGTTTGGGATAGATAACACCATATCCTGTGCCCTTGGCCCACAGTGCCTACAGTCTAGACTAGACCCAGAACCATTGTTATAGTTCCCTTGCACAACGAAGTTACACCATGTTACACCGAACTCTTGACAATCAAACCCTATGGATCCACATACCTTCTCAGAGTGTGATTGGAGACTATGTATGTAGGCTTGGAGGGTCCAATTACTTTCTGATAAGGTATGTGGATCCATAGGGAAACTATAAATCATATCGACTCGACATGGATCTCCTAACTCCTCTTTGGCAAGTTTCGTCATGGCACCTCCCTCACCATGGCAGGATGACACCCAGAGATCAAACGACAAATCAGTTCAGGGTGCTCCGGTGCCATGACCCACAGGACGAACTGTCGATATCAAAGCCAAACCTCCCAAACCGACCCGGACTGGATCGAAGTAAGACTTACTAATGTAACTGATGTTAATGGTCCTTAGAGCTAGGCGAGTACTATTTACTTATCCCCTCATTCTCGGGCTCTGCCTGGGTCAGGAACGTCGCCTCGCTTCGTTCTAACCGGTCGACCGGTCGGAACCGGTCGACCGGTCGCGAGCGGTCGGGACCGGTCCTGCAAGGGGAAGAAGCTTCGAAGCCAAGCGCCGAAGCCTGCGGTGCCCGAGACGTGGTCGCCGTCCGGAGCGCTACCGACCCAAACGCAATGCATTCACGGCCAGCGTACTCCCTGTGTCTCCCCCCGTTAAGGGCATAGACACAGAGACAGGGGAGAGGAGAGAAAGTGTAAAAAGATGTAAAAAGTAGCTAGATAATTTTTAATTCTTATAATTATTTTCCTGCTCTAATTCCTTTAGTTCCTGTATTCCCTTGATGTTTGAGGAGTTTTGAGGGCAATTCTTGAAATTTAAGATTTTTGGAGAATTGGTGAAAAAAAAACATTTGTTTAAGTGGTTTGCTGTCCAAATTCCTTCATTTCCTGTCTGTCCTTGACGTTTCAAGAGTGTTGAAGGACATTAGTGGAAAGCCAGTATTTTCACAGAATTTGTTCAAACAAAATATGTTCAAAGAATCTTTTGTGAACACATGGCAGGAAAGATTTGAAAGGAAATTTGAGAAGATAAAGCATTCCAGTCTTGTTTTGGGGGTCCCCAGCCAACCACCCCCACCCCCCAAATAGTTTTGCACAATGAAAGAAACTGATAACGAAGATGGTTTTCCCCGATAGCATTGCAGCATGTCTTAGCGTGTATTGTTTGGGCAACTATGTTTTCCCCGAACAGTTTACTGTAGGGGTTGGTGAAAAAAATCATATTTAATCCTCACTGCTTTATCTTTCAGGTAGGTTTAATCTGTCTCTATGTGCCTCACGTTGCACATCCTTTGAGCGCTCTTTAACAAAATTATTTTGGGTGCATGGAAGTTACAATGGTCATCAATGTATGTTAATTATTTCAGTTGCTCTGAGTGATAGCTGTTTATTATTTTGGAGGTCCATGGAACCCCCACCTCGACGTATCCTCCAAAGTCAAAACTATTTTGAACAAATTATTTGGCTCACATACCCCCACCCTGAAATCATTTGCACAAGGGGGTAGCCATCGTTTCTCCAGTGTTTTGGGGGGGTTCGGGGTTTCGGGGGCCAGGGCGAAGGGAAGGGTGGAGTGGCGAGGTGGGGTTTCCTCGTCTGTTGGAGTTGAAATGAGTTGGAATGAATTCTTGGGGGGGGGCATGAGACTTTTCTACATCTTTCTGCAGAGTCCATGTGATGTTCAGAGAATTTGAGAGATATATTCCCGTTTGGCCTCCAGTCGTACCTTTTGAGAAGGTGTTTGGGGTGGGTTTGGAGGGTCCAAATACTTTCTGAGGAGGTACTTGGAGGTGTAGGGATTGTGAAAGAGGTTGATAGGTCGATATGACTCATTACATGCACATCCAAAACGAGCGTCCCGCCAGATCCCCGCAGCAACCTCAACGTGGACGAGCGACAGAAAACGTGTGGTGAAGCTTCTGCAGCCTAGGGATCCACAGCCACCGTACCGACCTGGTTCGGTATGACTGGACCCGACGTGACTTGGCACCTGTTATCATCACAGCGCCGAACACATCCTCATTGTACCTGAGGTTCGGTACGACTGGATCCCAAACGGGACACTACCTTACACACTATACGGATACACACGGGTCAACGATTCGTCCGAGCAAATGAACCCGGATGGCTGGACTCCTGGTCAGCGTCTAACCAATTGGGGGATTCGAAAGAACAAGTGTTTCCCTAACAGAGATGGTTTTTGCTGCAAAGGCATCGGGTCGTGTCAGGATCCATATAGGGAAGGTGACGGGTCCATCTCTCTGCGACCTTCCCCCCTTCCGCTACCAGGTTCAACGCTGGTTTTCCGGCCAAGAAATGGCATTCCAGACAACGCAGTAGACAACATCAGGCCGTTTTGGGCGAAATTTGCCAACGATGGTCGATCTTGGGGGAAATTCCCAACGTTGGTGGCGTTTCATGAAGCGACGAGTCGTCGAGTGATCTGGCCCTCCAAAATCCGTGCACCACCCGACGGACCGGACGCCTGCGTCCAAATCCTGCGTAGATGAGGACAGGTCCTGCACGGGTCAACCCAGATGGGAGCTGGGGTAGCATTCAATGAGAACCAAACATGTTTTTGCTTCGGTTATTGTTTCAGCTCGAAGCCTCTAGTAATAATATGTAATACCCTTGAGGTATCTGCTTCCAATGATACTTGTATAGGCCACATAGGGGTACGCCTCCCAGAGCCCACCAAACAGACCTTGTTTGTAGTCGGTCCTTAAAGGAATGTGCTTAGAGCCTCAAATGTGATGTCTTATGTAGCATCCTACTTAGCATCCTCCAATGAGCAAAATATTGCAAAATTGCAAAGGCCATCAATGATTTATGGCTCCATTTATACCCAAGATTTCCGTCCTAAAGGTCCTGCCATCTGGGACTGCCAGCTCTCACCAACCCAAAACCACCCCAGCCCTTGCAGTCCACGATCACCAGGACCAAGTGGTAAAAGCCGAAGTCCGTGGCGATCTGATACAATTCCTTTCGGAGTTGGAGCACAGAACTTCTCTGCCGGTCTGCAACCGGAGTATGTCTTTGACCCAGAGCGTTTCACCAAGAGACGAGAAAATGACCCCGCAAAAAAATGCATGCTTGCCACATGTTATGAAACACAAACATCTGTTTGTGCTTCTTGATTCAAGGATGGTTGCACTGGAACTTGATGGAGGGAGACTGGAGCATGCAAGGGCAGATATGCCATACGGTCCAAAAAGAAAAGTACTGTGGAATTGAACGAACATTAAAACATCATGGAAAAGGCAGCTTTGTCAACCCGAGCAAGGTGTACTTCTCCAGTATATTAGTTTGCGTCCCCCAAACAATGCACTCTGACACGGAAAGTTCTAGTCCCTCCACCTCTCCGCGAACACAGGGATCCTGCATTTCCAGGATGCCGCACGAACCTACTTAGAATGGCCTTTATAACTCCCTCATTAGCATTCTTACCATGCCCCCTGTGGGCGGTTCACTTGGAGTATTGACCACGGTACTTGTCAAGCTCTTGATCGTGAGGCCTGATAAGTCTTGGTAGGAGTGGACGCCTGTGGATCTTGATTCTTCCCTCCACCATTGAGCTGATCTCACAAGTACCATGCTGACAAGTACCATGGTCAATAGTCCAAGGGGATCGCCTTAGGAGGATGGTCTAACATCTCCAATCAGCTCAATGGTGAGGGAAGAGCTCTTCCAATCCGCCCAGCGAATCAGATCTGGGCGCCTAGGAATGGAGCTCATGCTATTCCAATGCCCTAGGGATTCCAAGTAATTACCTTCTCAGAAGGTGATTGGAGACACGGTGATGTAGGTTTGGAGGGTCCAAGTGGTATACCTTCTGAGGTACGGTGGCAGTGGATCGGGAGGTATTCCATCTTTGTTGCACACCGGAAAACCGAGTCATACGAAACCGTTGAATCCACTGGCGCCAGCTTCATCCACCTCCAATCATTCCAGTTTCCGCGGCCGATGAAGCTGGTCTACTCACCGTCCCCGATGGACGCCCTCAACGGCGGAGGGTCGAGTGTCCTGGAGCTTGGACAACGCTTCATCCAGCTTCTTCCTCGAGGTCGTGCGCACGACGAACATCCGGTCGACGCGGAAATGCCGAACGCGTCGACGAACGACTTCAGATCTGGTCGACGTCCTCGGGGTGAAGGGCGGACCCAAACAGAGGGAAGCCCAAAACAAGGCGTGCGCCGTTGGAAGGTCCATCGCTCCGGCAACTCGACATGGATCCCGGGTCGAATGGCACCCGGGTCGTCTGCCTGCTTTACAAGTAGCTGGACCAGTGGTTTTCAGGATCCATGTGAATTTTCCACGGGGTACACGGCTGAAAATAGGAGTTTCTATACCCCTACACCTCCAGTCGTACCTCCTCAGAAAGTATGACTGGACCCTCCTGGCACCCACCCCAGTCTCACCTTCTCAAAAGGTACGACTGGAGGCCAAACGGGTACTGTTCACGTCTTTTCGCCCTTTTGCGAAAATGAGTGATTGCACCGGTGCACCGGGTGGTCCACTGTGAAGAGAGAGCGACGAGCACAACAAAAAGCACCACAGATCACGAACGTGTATTTTTTGGGTCCCAGAATTCATAAGATTCTGTACACCCGGGAAGAGGTCCACAGTCCGAACCTGAGTTCACCACATCGGGTTGTAGAGGAAAGTCGTCTTCCAAAGGTTCTAAGGTCCATGTATATATATATACCTGGAACATCTAGGTGTTCCTTTTTTTGTGGTTGGTTGAAACTCAGTTTTATTTGGTCGTTTCTCTCAAGAGTTGTCGTTTGGAAAAAAAAAGGTCGTTTGGGAATGGTTTGGTGTGTCCGCCCCTCCTTTGCTGCCTTTTGTTCCTGCTCAAGTGCACGGCTCTGGTCGGCGTTGATGCCGTGGATGCTGGGGCGCCAAGTCGTCAACAGGGGGTGGTATTTGCCACAAACAAGGTTCTTAGATGTTCTTAGTGTTCTTAGTAGGCCATAGCAAGTGCAAAAGCTCATGAACAGAACGGTCACTTCTTTGGCGTCCCCTGTCCATTGATCTTTCTTTGCTTACGATACCGATCGTAAACCATCTTCGCCTTTACAAGATACAATTCTAAAGTTCTCTTGCTTGGGATCCTTGGACTGACTCTTCTAGAGAGGCGGGATATGCGCCCGATGGTGTCCTCGTTGCCTTCACAGGCAAAGCATAGAGGTGAAATTACATATGCAGAGGTAGCTGACTCCAGATCAACAAGCAAATCACGTTTTGTATGGCACATTCCATGGAACTTGGACTTCATAGAGAAGCCACAAAAAGAGTACCCGTACAACGAATGGAATGCCAACTTGTTGTAGCAGTTCAGCGCGGTGTGAAGCTCTTGGTGAAGACGTGCCCCACACTCCTTGTGCAAGAAAATGCCGTGTGTGTACAGAATTCCGTGAAAATTCTCCACTGCGGCAGCACCCTCTTGAATGGCCGCCAAAACATGTTTGTGATCTTCAGCAAGTGGATTGAGAAGTAGGCCTGCCACAAAGACCCGAAGCCAGGCCACTACCAGAACTATGTCAGAGCCCTTTGCGTTCATCCAGGGGTAGTCTGTAGACTTGGTACGGTTGAAGAAAATTGGGGTGAAACTATGTAGTGCTGGATACCTCTTCGATGTATCGCAGTAAAGCCTGAAGTGGTGATAGGCTCGCTCTAGCAGAACATCAATTTTGTTGCTGATTCCAGACCCACGCGTCTTCGTTTCATGAAAATACTTCAAGTGGCACAGGAGGAGGATGGCTGAAGCAGTGAAATCACGCAGAACACCAAGCTTGAAATTGTGGAATACATCGCGTCTGAGAATCATCTCAGGTTTGGGGTTCTGGTTGTCCACATTGAAAGGAATGCTTTCCCAAGGTGGAGGAAAGGACCAGGGTCTCTGCGAATAGATTGTTTCCTCCCAGGCTGGATGGTGAGAGATCGTCTCGAAAGGCAGCGTGGGAACGCCGGCTAAACACTCATGACACATGTGAGCCTCCGACTTCAATTGCCGATTGAAGCATCGATCCAGTGAAGCAATCTTCTCATACCATTTGAGGTCCCCCTTGAACCCCAACAGGGCCCCGAACCACCGCCCAGACTGTGTGGCAACACCCTTCTCAAACAACTCTTTGAAGTCTTCGGTGAGTCGAATGAAGATCAGGTTGAGCAAGTTCTTGTCTTTGCTCAAGCGGTTGGGAAGGACAACCAACACAAATCGAGTCAGGTACGAGTGCAACTTGTAGTTTGTTTGCATGTGTGTAGGGCAGTCATCGCTAGAGACACTGGTTGAACATTCCCTGAAGCCAGAGGCGAGCCGACACCGCTTTGCAGATTTCTCGCTCAAACAGCAATCTTCGCAGGCCCTGGATTGCCTTTTGGACGATGATTGGAAACTGTCCAGCCCCAAGACGGTCTCCACCATGATGACGCATGTATTACCTTTCTTCAATCCCCGGCCCTCATCTCCGTGAAGCTGCAGCACTAAAGTGTTTCCTCTTGTTCTTTCTGGTTGTTGAAGCTGGTAGACTGCATGCGTAGGATGGAAAGACTCATAAGTGTCCCAAAACTTTTTGAGAGACTGCTGTCCGGTTGAAATTTCCTGCCCTCCCAGGACGAGTTCTGGTGCTCGATTCAAAAGAAATTTCATGAAGGATTGAGGAGAGAGGTATGGAACCTTCAAATCTCCATAGTCGATGTAAGAGAAGGGGATCTGCCAACTAAGACCCCACTTGCGAATGAAGGCATGAGCATTTCTGCAAGCATTCTTGGAACTGGAGGAAGTTGACAGCTCAGGACCACCTAGCTCCTTCCTGGCTGCAGCAGCAAAGCCGCTCAGAGTTGCTGCCGGAACCTAAGGACGCACGACAGGCTGCACCAAAACCAGGGGAAGGAAGCATACCTGACAATCACTAAGAGGGGGACCCCATCTGATAGGATCTCCGCGTAGTTGGTGGCTAGATCACCAGGAGCAGGAGCTGGTTGTGAGGAAGCTGACCCAGAGCCTGGCCACTACCAGTCTACCAGGGTTTGATTGACCACCCCTCAGAAACCATCCACAGCACTAGCAAAAAGAGTTTGCTGCGCTATTCTGCATTCAGTCGATCAGTGTTCAGGATTTTTTCTATCCCTTAGCGTCCATTGGTAGTGAATTGAAACATCCTTCCGCCGGAATTCAACTTTGGCTGCATGTTCATCACACAGCTTCCATTGAAGAACCCCCAAATGTTGACACCTGCTAAATCAAAACAAAACCAATCCGATTCCATAAGAGTCTCTTCACACCTCAAGGTGTCAAAACACAACAAATACTCAGTCTCACTCAGAGACTGCGATCTAAAGTCTCCCTGTCACAAGTGGCTACACAAGCTACCACCTAAAGGTAGCGTGAAGAACCATGCATAAGCAGAAGTGCTGACTCTCTACTTACCACGCTTCCGCTTGGGAGCAGACTCAGGCGACTCCACCTTGGCAGCTTTGGCTTTGCCCCTGCCGGTGGGCTTTGCCTTGGACTTAGCATTCCTTTTGGGAGCCTTGGCACTTTTACTATCCTTCCCAGCCTTCGGCACAAAGGGCCTGCGAAAAGTAGCTTGCAGCAAGGATGAAAGAATTGAAACTTCAAGCAAGCCTTGCTCGAGCTTCCAAAGAAAGGCTGTTCGATGCCCTTAGATCTTCAAAATACTTGTATGCGTAGAGTTAGAATCAGCCGCAGAGAGAACTCAGTGTCACAAAGACTCTTGGGCCAGAGCTTTTCGTGCGCATTGTCAATCAAGGTCTTCAGCCGGCATTCATCCCTGGGAGCAGGCAAGACGTTTACGATTCACGATGCGCAGCAGTATACAGTCTAAAGTCTAAAGTCTGGCTACTCAAGCCCGCAATCGAAACGATAAAGCATGTCCAGGTTGAAAGCTTTAGGCTAGGCACTCCTTTGTGAAGCCTTTCACAACACCTGCCGAGTATTCCTTGGCAAGATCCGTGTGTACTGTCTCCAGGTCAGTCACCGAATCCCTGAGGGCTTTTCCAAGCCTCAGACTCTGACATACTCAAGATTGATTTTGTGAACGTAATTCAAAGCTCAACCATGTTCTGGGGAACCAGCCGTTGCTGGACATCTGTCTGTTTCTGTGCGTCCCGAAACTTGTCCGCCATCGTAGCTGTGGTTGAGATGCGCTTCGCAAGCGCTTGCCTTAGAATAATCACAGCGTACATGGACTTATCGATCTGTTATTGTATTGCCACAATTTGTTCATTCCTTCTCACATTCTGCCACCATTCCATTAAATTGGAGCTAGACCGGTTGAAGTTGAGGTGCAAGTATTTGTTCAAGTTTGCACTAGGTAGGGCGTCTGGGTCAAGCTCTGGAATGCCCAGCTTCTTGCGGAGCTTCCCAGCCTGATCCTCCACGCCCTCGTCCTTGGTCAAATCCTCCACGTGTACATCGCCTGCAGAAGTTTAATTGCTTAAATCTTATGGCACGGGTCTCGAACACATTGCTAGGCCTGCGCTGTCGCCGCAAGCTGGTGTATGTCCTGGGGCACCATCCAGACTGAGCGGCATCGCAAGGCCCTCAATCTGAAGACGTGCTCGCTGGTTGACTTGAATCGAAGAAGCTCGCCTTAGAACAGTTAGCTAGTTCAGGATGAATTGTTATAGGTCAGGTTGTGTTGCAACCTAGTGACTTGAAGGTGCCCTTGACAGCCGTTTCAACATAGTAGAGCATAATCTTCTGGTAGGTGTCACGCCTACGCACAGGGCTGGTTTGGATTTCACTTCAAAAAATAATATATTTTAAACAGCTCGGGTCGAACAAGTTTATTTCTTTGAGCTTTATGTGTTTAATGTTGTTCATGCTGGGCCACACCGTTCATCAAAGACTTTTGCTGTCCAACAGACAGTGGAAAAGAAGTCTCTAGATCTCTCTTCTAGGGCGATCAACATGGCCTCATAAGTTTTTCTGGCTGGGTCCGGCAGTGCTTCTTAACTGCCTCAATCCGCTGCCTCAGTGTCTGAAGAGTTTTGAAGGCCATGGTCAGTCGTTCACATTATACAAGCATAGACCCCAAACAGCTTCAAAACGATTCAGATTCG
>CAXAMN010001192.1:114798-138687 GCA_963970005.1 Durusdinium trenchii | reverse complement strand
CTTTTCTTTCTAAGATAGAACCCCAACAGTAAACTGTTTGGGGAAAAACACAACAACACATAAAAGGAAACAACAAAGTACGGCTGAGCGTCCCTGGACGATGTGCGAGCTAAGAACCGACGAATGCCATGTGAAAAGAGCTTTTTGATGCCCTGGGCATCCATGTGAGTATGGACTGCATCAGCAGGCTTTCCGCAAAGCTCCCTGAACAGTGCAACCTGTAGCAGGGGTCTCATCAACTTGAACTTGAACTCATTATTACGTCTAACCTTTTCTTAAACACACCCACATATACACTTGAGGGCTCCATTTTTTGAACCACCTCCCACCTCCCTCCGAATAACGCTGAGACAAAGTGCTTTGGGATTTGGTTGGACTGAGCAATACCACTCTGCCACCAGCTCCAACAGGGTAGGGTTCAAGGCCATCGCACGGACTGATGCAACACCAGTGGCATCTTTGGTAAGCCAGCGTGTGACATGCGGGTTCTCTTGGTCATGCATCCGCTGTCGAAGTGCCGGCTGCTGCTCCAAAAGAGTAGCAAGAGTGCCCTTGCCCAGGCGTGGATCTTCCCACACATTTGGTAGAGGCTGGGATTCGGGAGACAGCACTGGAGCGACCGACATGAACCCAACAGAAACTAGACAGGAAGTACAGAGCCCAAAAGTCTTCTTTGATTGAAGTTTCTCAGACACAAGCACTGGAGAGCATGCAGCATGGCACAGTACTGCATCAACTCTACTCTCTCTACTCGACTAGGTTTTTTGATTGAAGCATGCAAAGAAACGTCAGAAGGGGCACAAAATCTCATCACCGATGGCCAGGCCATGCGCTGACCGGCGCCGGATAGCTCCAAGCTTTGAAAAGGAGGTCAAAAGATGTCAAAAGAGTCTTGATGTGATGATCACTTGTGAGAGTGTGTACCATCAACACTTGAAGTTGTGCAACCAGTGAAGTAGACCTCCTGGGTTGGCCTGGTGACATGATGTCACTCTCTTGATCGATCAACGATGTGATAAAAGATAAAAAGGCTGGCCGCGCAAACCTTTGTCCACACAAAGATGTTGCTGGACGGCAGAGATAACCATGGTTCATTCAGCCTTGGAGAAATGGAAAAAAAACTGAAATCTCGAGAAACGCCGCCAAGCAAAAATATTAGTTCCTGATCTAAAAAAGCAGTTTTGCTTGAAACAACTGAAAAAAGTAAGCATTAGGAGGTTGCAGGTATATATTATATATCGAAAGATCACATGATTTTACTATGCCGAGCTCAGTGTGCCGAGCTCGGTGTTACGCATGACACACATCAAATAAGGAAGGCCAAAGGAAAAATCCCCAGCGCAAATCACTACCCAATTCATTGCGATTGTAGTTTGTGTTTAAGAGCAACCAACTGGGCGTGATGGAAATTACAAACAGTGGTGAACACGATGTTGTTTAACCGGTTCAAAAATGAGGCATGAGTTGAAAAAGCCGGAAGCCCACATGAGGGAAAAACCGCAAACCACGTTGAAACCATCTGTCTGGCATCACGATCTGAATCTCTTCTTTCAACATGTGTGTGTAAACGTATCCGGCTCAAAGGAAAAGAACAAACCTCTCCAACCAGGCCAGCAAACAGTAACCAACAGCATGGCCACGGCCAATCTCAGAGATGACAGGCCAGCTCGCCCTCAACCCGATCCCACCCTCCTCCAAAGACATTTCACCCCACCACCCGATCCAGAGCCGGTCTTCTCCACTTCGGATCCCGGGCCGTTCTTCCTTGGCCCTCGAGCGCCACCGCTCTGAGACGTGCCTGAGCTGCACAAGCAAGAACAACCACGAGGCCAACAACGGCAAATCTGCAGGTAGACCCCCCCAAAACCCTTCACAAAGAATAGTCAATTGGAAACGGGTATCATGTTGTTTATGTTTTTCCCGATGGGTGCATATTCCATCTGCTCCAGGATGGTTGTATCGTCTCTCAGAAGTTAGTTGGAAGCCCTATTTGCTGGAGGCAACACGATCTAAAAGGTGAACACATGATTAAATTTATTGGCCATATACAATATAGTCGTATAGATCAATATAGACTTCAGAGTTGATGGCATGAAACACCACTGATTGTATTTGGATGCCGTATCATCTCTCACTTTTTGCTGCAATCTACTCTGAAAATGACTACTTAGTCTCTATCTCTTCTTGCTAAGGAGGCTTTACACTGTCATCAAATACCAAATACTTTGTTAAATCTAGGCTTGAGGCCTTGCAAACCACAAGTGCAAATTGACATGGATCCACTCAGATCCAATACCCATCGTCACATCTTCATACCTGCGACCCTTGGATCTGGCTGCGGGTCGAGGATGAGCAAATCCATCTCCCGCTGCAAGGGCAACCTGGAGGAGCGGAAGCTCCCGTCCGGATGTCATGTTGTGTCTAGTCATATTTGTCAAAAGCCTTGAAACATCGCTGGTGAATATCTGACACATCATGTTGTTTTTGTTTAATTGGTTTTTAAAACCTAGTGGTTGAGCAATTGCCCTGTTTTGCAGAAGAAACACCTAACAGCGAACAACATATAATATTCCATGACAAAGCAAGGGCACTCAGAAAAGAGAAAAACAAAAACATGTTTGAGTCTCTTGATACATCAATACTTGTGCAAAAAGACAAGGAAATGATACCAGGTTCAGGGAAACAAAACGCAATAATTTTGGCCTAATCCAGTGGTTCTGGTACTAGATTTTCTTGCCACGTGAGGGACCTCAAACCGGGTTCCAACCACCCAACCCAACACAACTCCCGGCGGCACCCCTGCGGAGAAAAACAACATCTCCAGCGGAATGGGCCATTGGATCAGACTGGACCTTGGAAAAACCTTGATGTTGGAAACAACACAAGCAGATCAACTGGACCTTGGAAACAAAACCTTTCCACCTTGGATGTTGGACTCCGACCAGAAACCAGGTGGAAACCACACATGTTAACCAAACTTAGAGGATCCACGCAGGCACCGGGAGCGATCGAGGTTCTCTCGGGCGATCGAAGTATTCAAGCGATGACCTTCGAATGGGCCAAACGGGTTGGAAGAAAAACATGTTTCCCATAGTTCCTTCCAGAAGTTCTATATAAATAAATATATCAAATGCAACTTCGAGCCCATCAACATTCGAAGCATGTATCCCTAAACACTGACTTCCTCAGTATCCCTGAACAACAAAAGGGTAACAGTTTTCCACATGTTCTTGTTTGGTTATTTGGTGGGTTACCGGGTTGAGCCCATCCAGTATATAAGACTATATAGGACTTCTATATTCCATGTGCATATCTATTGCTGAGGTGAACCCTTCCAAAAGTTCTTCAAGTGAAATCAAGAATCACGACTCAGGTAGCTTTTCTTGCTGGCTTAAGATACAGTGCTTTCAGAGGACCAATGGCAAAGACCCCTAAGATGTCGGTGGTTAACATATGAAACCCCCATCTGTTCAGGACATCTTGGGGTGCCAGTGCCATTGGTCCTCTGAAACCACTGTATCTTAACGACACTTTTTGGGATATCCTTCAAGTCCACCAACGAATCACCGACTCTGGGTGCTCCAGGCTGCACCCGCGCAGCGACGTCCAGCTGAGCCTCGGTCCCCATTCGTGTATGATTGGGTCTATGCCAGGAGTGTACCATGATGGGTGTATATATCCTATATAACTGTAACAAAAGGTATATATACCTGGAACCCAACTGACCCCTGTTGTGATATGAAAAGGCGATATTTTGGGTGGTTGGTGGTCCAAACTAGAGGTTATTCAGGTTCTAGGTGGTATATATATATATATGTCCTTCTACTCTTATATTCTGTTTGTTTGGGTATAGTCCAGTGGATGATGGTTAGTAAAGATCGTAAAGACCGATGTTCTCTCCACGGTGATCATCTCCAAAAATTCTACTTAATTATATGATATATTATGTTGTGTGTTTGTTTATTTGCCCAACCAACTCCAAGCCCAAACATGTGAACGAGCATCACAAGTATATGTGTTTGTTGATGAGATTGTATGATTGCCTCATTATTCAGCAATCAAACATGACATGTGATGAGATGTACTTTGTTTATGGTGTGTGTGCTTCTTTTTAAACATGACTTTGGAACTTGTACCTTGACAGTGTTGGGAAGGTTCTTTGACAGACGTGCTTCGCACATTAAGAAAACACATCTTAGAGCTTGATCTGTGCGCTCCAAATCTGCGCGCAAGCTGCGAGAGAAGCATCTTGTGTCCTCAAAAGCACCTGTTTCCTTGCATTCTGGATTGCCTGGATGCCCTGTGTAACGGTTCTTTGCGACGCAAGACATACACTCCACACACGAGGGGCCGACGAAGGGGCCGACGAAGGGGCGTCTCTTCATTGGTGAGCAAGTAGCTTGATACTAGCATAAGTGTATCTTTACAGCAAAGTATAGTAGCAATTGGTGTATATGTGCCTTCTTAAATCTTCTCAATCATATTTATCCCTCAAAGCTGCTGGTGGATCAATTTGAAAACGCCAATCAACTTGAACCGAAGCTGGTGAGACGCTGAAGAATTTGGATCACACAAAGAGAAACGAGGCCAGGGTTTGCACCAAAGAGGTTTGGGCTTCCCGGCACTCAGGCGTTCCAGCAAGTCCTGCGAGACGGCTGGAAGTGAACCCCTGGGCCCATGAGAACAGGCGAACTTATCTCAAAGATGGATAGCAGAATGACTAGAGATGACTAGGCTTGTTGTAACATCCGCTGGTGGCACAATCGTTTCTTTCATGAAGAGTAAACTCGTGTTGGGGGCTCAGAGTTCCAAACTTGAACGGGTTACTGCATACCATCTAAAACCTGCACCTGCAGACGATTCATCGTAGAGGGATCAAAAGGGCTCGAGGCTGTAAACTTCTTCCCAACACATCCAGAGCAAGTCCCCAGTCCATATGTAATGATGATTTCTCGCCAAGTCTTTCCACTAAACCACTAAAACCTACACCATACCATATACAAACAACTGATGAGAGCACTTGCCTGTTGGTTAATACGCAAATCCCTTATGAACCAAAGGGGCTACAGTCCATGGTACCTCACCTGCAGATCCCCTTGGAGGGAGCCAACCACGACAACGGTGAAAACCGTAGGTGAACCACTCACCTCCCCCTGAAGTTATTGGACAAGAATCACTATGGTTTTCGAAACAATAAATCATTATTGAGGAGCCTTATTTGCATTTATATGCCACTTGATACCTAAAATGTCCCCTCCAGATTGAAGGTGTTTGAGGACCCACACCAAACGGCTTGGCCCGAGGTCGTAAACTCCTCTACCGACCTACACTCTCGGCGCGGTAGTTGGTCCTACCATCCGTACATTTCTTCACCCCCCCGGGTACTTCGGGTACCCTACGCGATCCCCTTTTTGGTAATTGGAGGTCACGAACGGCCTGGTTTGAGGGTCACTGGGTCGAGTTCAAATCCGGTCACGAATCGTGAAGAAACTGGGCCGGTAGCACTTAGTGGCTGGCTGGTTTCAGAGTAGATGGGCACAAACAGGTTCGGAAGTGTGATAGGACATGAGGTCAACTTGCATTTCCAATGCATTTCCCAAACATTTCTTGTTTTTATATGCATATGGGGTCCATATAAACTATGGGGCATTGTGCCATTGGTCCTCTATTGGTCGAAGGGTTTCAATTCACCATCCATCAACTGCTTTTCAGGCTTCCCACTTCACCGGCCTTGCTTCCTGGCAAGGCTCGCCTGGAAGCCTCCCCACGTGTGAAGCGTCGAGTTCGACCAAGAACCACAGGCTTCACCATGCCATCTTGGGTTGCTGGGCCAAAACCACAGGCGAGCCCACAGGTGCCACAGTTGATCACAACTTCCAAGCCCTGTGGGTCACCCATGGACTCTGTGTTTCCCTGTTGTTCACCAAGCAGTTCGACCACCATCCAATCTGGCCTAACTTGGCCTAACTTACGGGTTTCTCACTCACTGAGGATCACCTGGGATGTGGGCACCATAGTATGCAGCGACGGCAGCGACACCACGAAGCGTTCGTCCCGGTGCGTCCCGGTTCGTCCGGGCTTCCGTGGGACGATCAGGCGCCGCTTAGGGACCGAAACAGGAGGGTGGAACCTCGCCACCGATGGTCTGTTCCCACAACAACAATGGGTCTGTTCCCACAATGCGACGCGTTGTGTTTTTCTTTGGTGCCAACCACGAAACATCTCTTGAGTGGCCCTGGGCCACGCAAATATACGAAACCGTAAACGTATGCACCACGTATCTTCCCTGGCGTAGAAAGCGAGCAAGCTTTGGAGGTCGCTGGGATGCAAACATACACATCTTGCGGCTCGCCCGCCCTTCCCATCTTGCCATCCTCCACACCCTTCATGCGCAGGCAGGAAAAAGCAAAACACTCTTTTCCTAGACCAAACCAAACTGTTCGGCATAGCCATTCAGCTGCGATCGGCTGATCACTGCCTCGGCGAGTAGGAGAAACAAAAGAAGGCACGCGCGCCTTTGGAGAAAGATTATATAGTTCAATTATTGTGTCATGGATCGATAACTTTTGCATGGGTTGGGTATACTGTTGCGAAAAAAGAAAGTTAAAGGATGTTCAATTCAGAAGTGGATTGTCAGCCAAAACACGTCTGTTTCTTGTCCTGCTTGGAGCAATTCAGAAGATCGTTTCCAGGGATTCCCACAAAATCGTCTCATGTCTTTGGAGGTTTGTTGTGCCGCAGTTCTGCATTTGCTGCATTCCGTGCACCCGCAGTGCCGCAGTCAAAATTGCTGCTGTGGCGGCTTTCATTGATGTCTGCCGGCAACGATGATGATTTTGCCACTGCCAGTTGTATGCTTAGGTGCTTAATGCAGAACAGTGCGATACGATGATTACTACTTTGCTAATCCTATGTGGTGCACAGTATGCAAATGATGCGAACTTGTCTGAGAAGGACGGTCTTATCAGTCTTAAACACTCTTCTTCTTAGCTGTCTTATTGTCTGAAGCGCTTTGGTTTCTCATTCATGAAGCGCTTGGGCTCTACGTTTCACCTTGTAAGACTCTCAGGTTTCACCTTGTCAGACTTGCATTCCGTTTTCCTCTTCTCCACGTTGGCCGAGTGCCTCTCACTCAAAACATCTCTAGCCTTCTGGAAACGATCTGGTCCTGCAAGTTCGGGGCAGAATCGATGGCAGTGTTTGGTGCTTTTTATACTGTCAAGTGATTGTTTTTTACTGTTATGAATGAGCCTGAGTCTGCGGAGTCAAGATTGGCTCAATACCGAAAAAGGAAGTGGTGTTGGCCGACATGGAGTGGTGCACGGTGCGAAGAAAACCAAAAAACTCCCCCCCCACCTTCAAAAGTCGATTCATATAGCATTTGTCGGAATTGTAAATGTTCTATGTTCCCAATATCCCCAATAATTCGCTCAAGTATGCTCAAGTAGGTTTCTACATGTTTCTACTTTCCACCAATGACCTCCCAACATCGGCGGAGGCCCAGCTTTCCGCCTGTCACGCGAGCTTGACACGGCACACATCGTCTCACGTCAAGGCACTCCACCACAGAGTTGAAGCACCACACGCTTCATGCCCTCCAGTGCAGGAGACTTCTCGGTCACCGCGGCAATGGCCTTGAAATGAACCAGGTTGGTCAGTGACCAACCGAGAAAAGCGGGGGGGGGGGGGTTCAAGAACATGAAGACAAAGAACACGGTGAGTATATGGTGACCCCCATTTTTGGGATAGGTCCAGAACTAGAGAAGACGGAAGACCAACAGGTTGATTGTAAGAAATGTGATCCTCACCATTTCAAACTTGACGAGCTAACCAACTCGTGGAGCCGAAGATGATTCCAAGACTTTCTATGTGAAATCCTACCAGTCACTATAGCCATTATGATTGAAACAGATTCACCATGATTCACTCCACATACTCTTGACACAATTGACCTAAATGGCTGCATTCACAGAAAATATTGCCAGTTGAATTCACTTGACCCAAATTTCATATGGCTGGATCAAATATGCCCATGCACATATTTGTCCATTCACGAAAAACATGTCTACAGCTTCCACATCTGGGACGATCCCATCGAGCCAGCGGCTATCTGTCTCGACGGAAGAATGGTGCAACCGTGGAAGAATCGCTGACCGATGCCACTCCTGTGGTCAGATTTTAGAGAATATATGACAGTCATCTGTAGGACCAAATGTCTATAGTATTAGAACAATTTTAGAACAACTCTCTGGCTGTTGATACGGAAATCAAGGCCACCAGAATCATTCCAGTCCAAACCTGCATCCAATCCCATGCGATTCCATGCAAAAAAAACAAAGAAAACTGGGACTCGTGGGACTTTATGAACTATATCACCTCTTCAACTCACTCCGACTCCATCAAGTGATGTTAACTGAAGGCATTTTGTATGGATCCACTGGCACCAAGCCAGGTCGAGGTAGAAATTTGTGGTCATATGGTAGGCACCTCAAGAGTCGGTGGCCAGTCATACGGAACCAGGTCGGTAGCCGGTGGATCCGTTTCAAGTGGAGCAACCAAAAGGTCGGACTTCCTGGCGCAGCTTTTCTCCCGTCCTGACTTCAGAAGTTCGGTCAGTTCCTTCCTCCGATGGCCGTCGGCCTTTCAAAACGCGGAGTCGCGCAGGGAGTCTTGTGATCGTTTTCCAAGACGCTCCAAACTAACAGCTCTTTGGTTGAACAAAAAACACCTATACCAGGAGTCCGGACCCTCCAAGTCCGGTGGGTTTTTGGGACACCCCTGGCTTAACCTCTATAAGAGGCTATATATGTACCATCTTGGTGTCGGTCACTGGGGGATTGATTCGGGAGTCCAGACCCGTTCGGGTCCACAGGTCCCTGGCCGCGTCGTCGGGTGGTTCGTTCTTTGGTTTGAAACGGTTCAACCGAGAGACTGCGCCGCAGGCTGGCTCCACCAGCATCCGGTGCTCATCAGCCAACCTGGCCAGCGAAAGAAGGTCACGTTCACAGATTCACGGATAAACTTTGTGGTGAGTCTGGGGTGATTACGTGGATGGAAGCAAGAGGTGTTGTGCTATGTTGTATCTTGCGTGTGTTTTTGTTTACGCTTTTGAAGTTTGATTTGATTTAGCTATGAGGTTGTATATACATGGTTGTCAGACTAGCACAGATTGACAACCAGTTTGCTTTTGGATATCATATGTTTACAATTGGATTTAGTCTCATCATAATGCAAGATCACTATGAACCTTTGTAGATTGATAGACATATAATGCTACATAAGAATGTTGCGGAGACAGGAATATATAACCATTCAGAACACATTTCCGGGACCAAGTTTACTGTGGTACTCTCGGTGGTTGTTTCGATTGAACAGGTTGAAATACACTATATAGTGTTTGTTGTGATGCGATGCAATGCATCGGTTGTGCAGCAAAAAGGGGTTCTTTATAGTTGTTCCAACCTTGCACCCAACAGCAAAAACAACAATTAACAATGTTTAACATGTTACAACATCGATAATATGTTAGGACAATACTACGTACCGATGCATGATCGACAAAAAGCCACACAGCTGTGACTGCATGTTATAGCCGTTCTCGATGCTGACTCGTTCAACTTGTTCAACCTGTACATGTCGACTCTAAAGGATCGACCCAGAGGCTCCAAACAGCTCTTGGTCCCTCAAATTCAGGGATTTGAGGGTCTACTTAGGAGGGTCCGGACCCCTACTGAACGGAGGGTCCAGGGTCGCGTCTGGGCAAACAAACTCTCTTTCTGACTGGATGGGCCCTCTTCGAACGAGGCGCCGAACGACGCGCGTTGGTGCCAGCATTGAACGTCCGAAAATGGCCGTGTCCGAGGTCCCCGACGGGTTTTCATGTGAAACACCGAGCCCAACGGAGCCAACCGTCCCGTGGATCATCGATCATCCGCCCACCCAGACACGACCGCCATCTGGGACTGCCAGTCCGGACTGCCTTCAAAACGGCCAGGGGTGGTGGGTTTGAGGGGTCAATGGGGCGGCCTATATGGCAGTCCCATGGAGTGTCTGGGTAAACTTATTGAAATAATGATGGAAACTGTGACTGTCACGAGCACACTCTGTGCGTGCTGTTGTGCTCCAGCGTGCACTGTGGAGCACGTACACGTGCGCGGTCAGTGGGTTGTCGAGTGCACGGTCAGAACGGCGACGTCTGTCTGAGATCGAAGAGGATCTATTCTCTCTCCGGTTTGGCGTCTAAGCCTGGTCCGAGATCATGTTCTCGTCTTAAGACATCTTTTTAAATGATGGGGTCGGTCTACAACTGAATGGCTTGAGAACATCCTCGCAAATTGATGCTGAAACCTTGACATTCATCCTGGCCCATCCTCCGTGCAGGATTGCTTGGCCGATCACATCCGCTCCTCGACTTCATACCCTGTGCACTTGGATCCTCAAGGCCCTGCACTCTCCTCAATCGGATGGTATATCGAACCCACATGTCTCACCTCTCTCAAGGTCGCAAATGATCCAACTTGGGACTCGATCAGGCTTCGCATCAGTGCTGCGTTCTCGGGTTGACGAGTCTGAGCAATTCCTCCACACAAACCAAAGGGTACACACTCTCTGAAATCGTCATGGAAGTGAGTTCACCACCTGCTTGGTATTCAGGAAAAAATAGGAAATCATTTCAGGGCCATGCCATCCAGGTTACCATGAAGAGCTCTAGAGAGTGTACCTTTGGAGCTGCTTCCGCGAGGCTCTGCCTAAGCCGATGGTTGAAATTTGAACGGAAGCCGTTCACATGTCCATACCCTTCCCATAGTCTCTGCACAACACGTCGGTTTAAATAGTTTGTTTACGCCCCTCCATGCAAGAGATTTCGTGCGAGATTGAACTGAAGGCTGCAACTGTTGTGTCTGTTTAGGTGTAATTACCACCCACATCCATGGGGTTCCAAATCTTGTCCATGTCAGAGTTTCTTGGTCCCAGCGAATGTGTAAGGCACTTTCGCAGGGACACATGCCTGCTAGCATCTCTGAAACGTCACACCTTCTTCTTCCCTTGGCAAACCAAAGAAAGGTTTCGACAAAAGGATACAAAAGGTGCCAAAGTCTCTCCCACAGAGTCCTTTTCCTTGGTCGACTGTATGTCACCTCCCCTACACAGCTGTTTAGCATCTCGAATGGTGCAACGGTGTCTTCCAACTCCAAACTCAAACTTATGCTTCTTCTCAGAAAATGATTCGGTCTGGGTGACCAAGTCAGGTCGTTTTTGCTGCCTTCTGAAGTACCTAGAACCCTGTCACCCTTGCCTTACCACGCCATCCGCCCTTGGACGCCCAAGGAGTGGTTCCCTCAGGCCGGCCTCAAGCACGCGGAGACGGCCTCGCAGTTCATCGGCAAAACACGAAAACGCCACTGCATGGCGATGCTGGCAGCCTTTTCAAATCCATGTCACATGCAAACTCTGAAGGGGTTCAAAAGAAAGGCCCAAAAACCACTGCCAGATGTCCACTCACAAGTCAGTCCATGGGACAGTCCTACGCGACAGAAGATCAACCTTGAGGATCCCCAAACCACGGCACGCAAAGCACATCTTCACATCATCTACTGTTCGAACGGTCCCGGTGTCCTTCTCGAACGAACGGCGGGGAAAAAACGTGAAGACTTGGCCCTGGGGCACTGGATGCTCGCGCGGTGTTCATGGAAGACCGTTCGTTTTTTGGGTTCTGGAAGACCCCGGGAGCACTTTCGGATGCGCAGTCACTTCAAGACTCACAACCCACCTGGACACAGGTCACCCAATATCACCCAATCCTTTTGTTGGGCGGACCAGTGGGTGGAATTTCTGAAGATCGCTGATCGCCTCCGATCTGCTGAAGCTCTCAATTTGGCCCTAAGATCTGACGGTTTGTCCCAGGTCTTGTGCTAAGATCCCTACAGCTCAGTACATCATTGGACGTGGACGTGGTCATAGAACACTACTGAAGGAGGTACAGGAGACTGGACCTGGATTTCTGGACTTCTATGGTATAGGTTGTGAAATATCAAAAAACAAGAACATCTACCAAGTATCGTTCATCGCACGACGCTGGTGCCAGAAAGACTACAAGGCCACCTGGCTACTCCGTGGAGGACATTACGATAGAACCTCGAATCAGCCCACCCTGATAGGGAAAAACATGGAAAACAATTTATTCTATGTTTAAGAAGACCGGGTAGGTGTGTATTCAAATAGGGAGACCTCCCTGATTGAAATTCCGGAAGAAGGAAAACCGACCAGTCTAACCGTTGGTTGGGGGATGTTGGGGGTCTCCCTATTAAGATGCACACCTGTGTAAGTGTGTGTATTCTTTCAAGGTCCCTCGAGTCAAATGCCTGACCCCGGGCCCCAACCATCCTGGTGATTCGATCAGCACCCCAACCAGTTTCCCCAGTCCAGCTGGGAATGCTTCCTTCTCGAGTTCCATCATCAACAACGGTTCGCCACCCGCCACCCGCCGCGAGGCCGCCTGCGCATCGCTAAAGGTCACCGAACGGAAGTGCTCAGGGCCCAACTGGATGCAGCGCTGGAACACGGCCTGGCTCACCAGGATGCGACATGAACATCCAACGGATCGGATTGAACAGCTCCATGAAGGCAAGCCCAATGTCTAAGCCCACCTCATCCTATACCCACAATATATGGATAGTTCTAAATGCGCATGTGTGGCTTTCCAAAAGCCTCAGCAGAAACACACTCCATTAGTGCTCTAAGTACCTCCTCTGCAGGTCCTCCCTCCAAGACCCAGACCCTCCAAAACCCTCCCAAACCCCCCAAAACACCTTCGAAACGGGACGCCGCTGAAGTCGCGTCCAGATCCCATCGGGCCCATCAGCCTCACTCGGCCGCAAGGCGCCTAAGGACTTGGCGATCCTCGAGTCGGTTGGCGGCGAGCTCAGATCCCGACGTGGGGTACGGTGGAGGTGAACAATAGTCCTTAAAAAAGAGAGAAACTATAGTGTCAAAGACGCTCAATGCCACGTGGGGGTCTTTTCAGCCTATAGCTTTCGCCGCCGCCTGAAAGCGGCTCTTCAGGGCTAAATGCTGCACGGATGGCGATTTAAACACCACTATAGACCTCTGGATGGACTCCGACCACTACACCACTACACCTGTTCACCTCCACCACCACGACCTCTGGATTTAAAAGCACCCCCAATGTGTCGGAGAACCCGCCTCCCACCTGGGTTTTCACACCTGTCGACCCGTCAACCAGACAGGTTTTTCGTCGACGTGACTCAGCGGCGGGTTCGCCCTTGGCGCTGCCGCGCTTCGCTTTGGGGGCGAATGACCAGTCGACGCCGTCGTTTTCACGCCACTCGAAACGACATGGGTTAGCTAGGCGAACGTCGTATACTTTACGCCGCTCGGAAGTTGCCAAAGTCGGACCTGAGAAACAGCTGCGACACATTTGGGCCGTGCACGAGCTCGTTTTGAGGGTGTTTTGAGGAGTGGTCGCGAGCTTTGAGGTGTTCACCCCCAAAAGAACCCATGCATCGCAAACCAGTCTAGTCTGAGTAGCAATTGCTGACGGTCAAAGTGGACTTTGATCTGAGCTGCTCAAAATTGAGTCCACCAAGCCTTCAAAAGGCTGCCTTGAACAGCTAACCATCCCTCACCATGGATCATCTTGGACAAGGTACTTATATATCTGCAGATTGCACCTACAATCTCCGGCAAAACCAGCCATTCTGGTCGAGGTCATGTTTGCAATTTTCCCAGTGGCGACATATGGCTGTGGGTCATGGCACCAGGATACCAAGCAGTGTGGTAAGGCGCTGGGCCAGGGCTCCCAGGTTGACCCATCCTCATACATATCGTTTTGGGCTAATGGAAACCGTGGTTGATAAACATATACCCTATACAGGTCAAATCGACCTCATTTTACTGGACATGGTCATACAATAACACTACTTGAGGAGGTCAAAGACCCCTTTTTACAGGGTCTTTGGACTTGTAAGGTATAAAAATCATCGTGTGCCTCTACTTGCGGTGGTCGTCAATTTCTCACAATTGATCTATTTTGTGTCAAAAAGAACCGGCCCAAACGACCTGACTATAGATCCTCCAAACGGTACCAGCCAAAAGGCGTCGTTTCCTTGGTGCGACTTCTTCAGAAAACGCTTCCCCAATGCAAATTCTGATACAGCTCTTTCAGAGGACCAATGGCACCGGCACCTACTCTGACTACAACAAATTGAAGTCGTCTTTGGTGCGAACAAAAACACACCAGTGCCCATTCTAGAGAGGTTCGTGAAAAAAAAACCTCCGACTTCCACGGGAGTACCCAAGTGGGATACATCGTCTTAACCGCAAGCTGGTTAGGTTCACCGTTCACCTTGAAGGCAACCCGAATCGGTGCGGTTCGCTTCTTTAGCGGAAACCCCTTGGGTCCCAGGAGCGACGTGATCTGCGGCAGCGTTTGAAGCTCCCGCGCCGCCAACGACTGGCCTCGGGGTGGGCGAAGGCCAAGGCGAAGGCAGCCGCTGTCAATACGGCGGCTTTTGCAAAGGAAAAGGCTGGATGGGGTTGGGCAAACAATGTAGGAATATCAGAATATATCGCCTTATATATTGCCTTAATAAGGGTCGGGTGGTTTTTTTTCTTATGCTTTTTCTTTGAAAGCGCTTGGTCATCTGGGCTGTGAGGGCATCACATCAATAATGTAACGGGTAAAACCTACACAACTAATCTTCTTGGAGAATGCTGAACATTCCCTCTTATTTATTCTCGACCCTGACCATAGGAAGGTCCAAAGATACATGACGCATGACCAAAGTGACCAAACCCATCAAAATGAATCTCAACCTGCTTCTATTCTTCACTTTCCAGCTTGATTGACTCCAGTCGCCGCACACGATGATGATCGAGTCACAGCACGCGGCTCGCTCAGCTCGTTCAAACCAGCACCCGTACTGGCAGGTCACTATAATGGACTCGACCTTTACCCCCAAGCAAGCAAACTAACATGGAACCTGAGAATTGACCGGTGGAAGATGTCTACAATTGTCTACAACCAGGGAGTATACGCATGCCCTTTTCCAACCGAACCTTCACCTCTTCAGGGAAGTCGGGTGCCGTGATAGATCCACAAACCCGCATGACTTGGCCGCCTGATCGCTCTCGTACGATCCACGGAGCCGGCCCCGAGCTGCTTCGGTACCGACACAACGGACCAGACGTGACTTGGCAACCGGCCAATCACGTCGAACACATCACCGTACCTGAGGTTCGGTACGTACTGGATCTTTAGGGTGATTCAAAGATACCGGGATCATCCGGAGACTTTCTCCGGAGTCAGGTTTCCATTTGCGGGGCCCTTGGCACACCCCTTCTAACCCTAAGAACATCAGGACTTTGGACATACAGAAGTCCAACTCCACAAACACTGCGCCCAACTCACCCGCCGAAGTACCGAACTCTTTGTCACAAGTGACTCAAGCAATTGGCGCCCTCTGTCTCACACGCCACCACTCGACAAGAGGAAGACCTTGGCGGACGACCAACGACGACCGTTTTCGATACAGATCTGGGCAGCTTCTCGTAGTGAGGTTCATTGGTGGGTTGCCAAGCCCTCGCAATTCCTTGTTGCCAGTGGACAAGTTGCAGCCCACGCCAGAGGTTCCGAAGCACTTCAATTCAAGCTCAAAGCGAACAAACCAACCAACCAAGAGAGGTTAAGTGACCCTATAGCCTATCCCATATATATGTACCCCAGTAAGGTCCTATAAGGTCACTTAACCTCTCTTGGAACACCTGAGTCTCATAGCTCGCTTAGTGGAAGGTTCTCCAAACATCCTCAGCCGACCTCATGCACCTGACGTCGTGCCTCTCCAGAATCCGCTCGCACAAGATCCAAACAAACGTCATTTCGACATACTTAGTTCCGCACTTCGATCTGCTTGAGAACTTTCATGAACTCTAGAGGGAGGAACCCAAACCATCAACAAAACCAACGTTCCAACGGGACTAGAAGCAGGGGAGCGAGCAGGTCTGGAGCTATAAAATCCACAGAAGATGGCAGAAATCCTTTTGATCCTTTGCAGATGTTGTTTGGTTCCCAAACGCTCCGTGTTTCACATTGTTTCACACGCCCTTTCCTGGATCCGACTGGTCCCGAACCAGTCCCCCGAGCTCCTCGGGATTGGTGAGAAACCGTCCGACCCCTGACCCAAGGATTCCGGTCCGACCCCTTCATCGGGTTCGGGTCCATGAGCGTTTGGGTTGTTCCTAAAGTGGGCAATGGCCAGTAGTTGTTCGAACAACAATAAAGATGCCAACTGCTTTGAGCAAACTATACTCCCCCATTCCAACAAAATGGAAGTGCGAACAACGAAGACAAAACCATGTACAGGATGCTTTCCGGAAAAACCACAACATCAATGAATACAAGTTTCATCCATTTTCAGATCCATAGAATGCAAGGTTGGAGGCCACTCGGAGGCCATCGCTGGTGGGTTGGAGGCCATGGCTCTTAGGTTGGAGGCCATCGTTCTCCACTCCCACACAGCCGACCAGCTGCCCGTCCCACTCCCCTCAAGCTCCCGGGCCATCCGACAGCCTGCGAAGGCGGGCCACAAGTTGGACATGTAGGATATTGACTACTATGATGTTTATAACCTCTTCATATGGGTATTCAAAATCCTACCAAGATCACCAAAATATAGGACCCAATACTTGGGATTCCAACAGCTCTTCATCTGGGTGATGAAATTGAATCAAGATCCAACATGACAGTTCCCTGGAAACCACTCCCTGGTCCCTTTTTGGGAGACGACCGAACCCGACCAAGTAGGCGGTGATTGAGTCAGAGGTGTCAATCCACTCCCTCCAACAATCACATGGCACCAAAAGGAAAATTCCTTGGAAGATCATGAAGATCTCTAGAAATCAGGATGTTTCTTGTTTATGATTTATTACACCAAGTGTAGGTGCCAACTGTTCAGGCCTACGACGCCAAAAAGATTCCACTTTTGACACTTTGCACTGCTTCGAAAGCCTTACAACCTTATGCAAGGGCCACAGGGGCCCTAAAATCCGCCCACCTCACGAGCTTCAAGGCCGGCAAATCCCCATTCTCAAACTGACGCCAACGGGAATGAGGCTGGCAGGACTGAAAACAATCCGTTTTTTTGGGGGTGGAACTGCTCGAATCTTCCCTACACCATAGGCACCAAGAGAGGTTCCAAGACTGAAATTACTGATTGGTGCAGTAGGAAATGAGGGAACGACCCTTATATTACAATAAATTATAATTAGAATGCATTGTTCTCATTCCTTACTAAGCACCAGTCAGAATATGGTGACACCGCATTCTCATATCATATCCAAACCGGATAAGTTATGGCTTGGTATTCCCAAACCTGCAAACAAGTCATGATCCCCATACGCCCCATCGAAGCAATGCCATTCAACTTCAGGAACTTTGGCAAACCAACTGGTCACACTATAGGACACTCATGTGTCAAGATCCCTTTTGGGTTGTTTGGAATCTCTGTAAGAGTCGATTCCGGTCAGATGCCCAACCAAAGACCTCCACTATCTTCATGGTCTACACTCCCCAAAAGTGGCCACCCTCCCACCTCCCACACCATTCCGCGATATAAATGCATCTTAGAGTGACCTGTGGGATCCGCTCCGGCACGGTCCCCGGTCCCCTCAAAACGGTTCGCCTCCAGCCCTTTGAAGATGCCCATGAGCAAACCGCCGCCACCTGCGACTGGAACACCGGACTTCCCACCGGACTTCCTTCGCACCGTCCCTTCGCACCGAGCGGGCCGTGGGAGGCCGACGACGCTCAACCAACAACTCCGGTCGACGCGACCGCCATCTGGGACTGCCAGTCCGGACTGCCTTCAAGTTACGGCCGTTCAGGGTGGTACCAGGGGGGGGTCTGTCTGGGGCAGTCCGGACTGGCAGTCCCAGATGGCGGTCGCGGTCGCGTCTAGGACGATCGAAAAGGGACGGGAGCGCCGACCACCCACGGGTCCCCGGGTCGATCTGACTTCGGTTCCACGCCGCGTGGAACGGTCGCGTGGAACGGTCGCGGTCTCTTCTCATCGACGTCCGACAAACAGACTCGATAGGATGGGAGCGGGTGGCACTTACTAAGCACTATACTAAGCACCAAGCAAAATGATTAACAGGTTCATGGACTGAGATGCCGATGAATGGGGGTGAAGTAAGAAAGACATAGATTGGCTTTGAAGGTACAACCAGTCAAAGATGCGAAGCTGCAGCAACTTCATATCAGTTAAAGTCCAAATACACTAAAGCTTCACCACAACACACCGAGACTCAGAACCTTTCAATTACACTCCGACTTACCATGCGCATGTGTACAGCAATACTAGTCGTCTCAAGGGCCAGGGACGACACACTTCCATCGACTTCCATCCCCAGGGCTCCTGGCCCACCTCCGTTTCGAAGATGGGCCAGGGGAGGAAGGTCTGGGGGGAGGCAACCGCCGAACCTGAGGAGATGGGGTTTGGAGCCCTAGGGCATGTTAGGGAGGTTAAGATACACGTGTCCAAACGATTTCTTTCCAAGGCCCCAAGGCATGAGACAAGATGCGCGGCCTACGCATGTGACGATGGCATCTGGGGCTGATGGCAACTGGCGCTGAAGCTCCTGCGATGGGATTCTCACCACTCGCGTCTGGCGAGAAGATTCTGTTTGGAATAACAATTTTTGATATCTCAAGTTAGAAACTCATATATAGGGATTCTGTGTCCCATTGTCTTGGACCAACATTTGCTGACCAAACTTGTCAACTTTTGTAGTTTGCGACACCAAAGCTGTCGGGAACCCTGCAAGAAGTCCGGGTGACCAGCAGTCGCTGATGCGATACAAACAGGTCACTCCTCTTAAAGAGCCACGAAAGAAAGACTTCGATGTGAATGATGGGCTATAGCCATAGCGATCCAAGTTTCAATAAACTGACGTAGGAAAGTAATTTATTATTGAGTGGATGTTCTGTTTTACCTTCCTACAAAGGTGTTGGCAACCACTGACCGATACAAGCTGAGAAACGCAAGGAAAGTAGTGACTGCTGGGCTGCTGGCTGCCGCAAAGCAAAGGGCACGAACATGTGATGATGCCCATTTTAGAGGGTGGTCCCCTTGTTCTCCGCTTCTGTGCTGATTCCAGTTCCTTCTGAAAGACGGCTTTCCCAAACATTGAGGTTAGCTAAGGCAGCTAAGGCAATTGAACAGGATGTTTGTAGGGCAGTCGTAACAGACCTATGGCCCTTCGATGGCCGAAGAACTTGGCCATGAAGAGAATGAGGTCTCGGTCTCTGGGTTGAAATTCCCCTGGAAACACCCTCAAAGCAAGCCAAACAATGGGCACAAGGACAAGTTTTAACATATATGGCCATGTCCTATTTTCTACGGTACTTTGGAGGGTCCCAGGTAGTTTCAACCAAAAAAGTAAACTCGGGGGGAAACATCCTGAAGGCCTCTGGACCGAAGAACCTTTTTGAAGCAAAACATGAACACATCAGCAGTTTTACACGGTAACCAAGCAGGTGTCCTGGAAACATTTAGGGGAGTTCCAACAACAGCAAGGATATCAACACACAACTTTCACTTTCACTAGCGCACAGTGCGTTGTCGCGCAGCGCCTTGGCTGTAGTATTAGTGAATTCCATGCAAGGCAAGACAGTCGGGTTAAAATCAGGGCCGAAGAACTTGTCCGAGTCCTCTTCGGTAACAATGAGGTCTTTGACCCATGCAGCGTCCTCATTGAAAGCTCGTACCTGTTCTTCGGCTTGCCTATGCAGCCACTTTTGAAGCCACGTATCAAAAGTGGCTGCTATGAGCGTGCATAGATCGGCTGGGTACTCCTTTAAAGAGCTGGTCTTCCAGCCCCAGCTATCCAAGCCAATACTTGATGCATCTGGGAGGGGAGTAGTACGATATTCGACTTCGAGCCGCTTCGCGGCGTCCTCCTCCACCCCTGCTAAAAGGAAAGTCGTAGGTTTACGGCTTTTCGCACCAAAGTGGCCCTGTTGGCATGTCAAGAAACAAAAAAGAAAAGTCTCTCTCAGCCAGCGCATCACTTCGGTAGACCATATGCTTGCTGCATCTGGCTTATGGGCCCGAAAAGATTTAGGATCTGCAGGATGTTCCAACAGGCCGTATGCACCGTTAGTCGCCTGTAAGACCATCATCTTCAGGGAGAATCCCATCAGCGTGTTGCCAACAAGAACTTGAACGAACTCTTTCCTTGACAGGTCAGGCATGCACCACACACTCCAGGCCTTGCGGAGCGGCCGGGGAGGCCTTTTCATCGTACCCGCTGGGAGCTCAACATCCCGGGCTGCACTCCATGTTTCACATGGTGGGCCGGTCACTAGCCCGGCCACGTACTGCTCCATCGGCTGCGAGCTTCAACCAGCATTGCTGTTGCTGGTGATCCAATAGATTGCACTTGTGCTGTGACACAACCACGTCAAGAGAGACCACCATGAGGACGCACCCAGCTGGCATCGCTAAGCGTTCCAAGGCATACTGCACATCTCCTCTTCTGCGGCGTCCGCTAAAAGATGCAGAAAAATACTTGCTTAGGCAAGTAGTCTCTCCTACGGATCGAAACCGGTTGGATTTGCATAAGCTTTCTTTGTCTGATCAGAACAGCCTTTTTGCACTTCGACATGTGTCCGAAAAGATCGCTCGACTTTTACCAAAATCTGTCATCAACTGCGGCAAGGGCCCCTGTGAGCCGCTTATCAGTTGAATCACGGAAGTCTTCGGCCCACGTAGCGAAACCCCGGACAATGGCAGAAAAAGGGATGGCTCTGGTGCATGTTGCCCAGAGTCTCTCAACAAGCTGATGTTCGAAGTCGTCACTTTGGAGGTCACCCACAAAGTTCCGTAGACATTCATTAAGATTAGTCATAAGGAAACACATGTCCCGATCTATTGGCACCGGCCTCTGTTCTGTGGGCTGTGAAACATAACACTGTACCTCAAGTGTGCCACCAAGGAAATGCGGCTTGGGTACTGTTTTGCACAAACAGGGCAATATGTGCCAAGCGCAGCTTCTCCATGCATCGAAACATATCCGTTTTTTGGCTGGCATGTAAAAACCATGCCTCCTTCGATCCAAAGGACCTCTCGCATAATATACAAATGTGCTCACTGTTTTGCATATCTATGGCATGAACAATCGCATGAACCTGATCCAAAAGCTCGAAAATATCCCGGTGCCATTGATTGGCCTTGGCAAGCACCTGATGCCATTGAGCACTCCGGTAAATTGCCCTACGAACAATGCTTTTCCATTGCTGCAACCAAGAGAGAAACTGGAACAGGTCATTGTAATCAAGCACATTTGGCATACCTGCATCTCTTCTGGTCATATCAGCCAACCAGCTAAGCGCTGCTCGCATTGCCTCTTGTGCTCCAGCACCCAAACGAAAAAAATAACAAAAACCGTGGCTGGCGCAAGAGCTGTAAGGGGGCCAAAATGCCGGACCCTTGCTGCATGCAAAACGACTTGTGGCGGGATGACTTTGAGAGTGCCACAGATATCATCATGAGAAATATGCAAGTTGTTCTTGCGAAAGGCTTTTGGCAGCATGTGTGAATACAATTCCCAACAACGTGCTTCGAATACTGCGAACTCTTTGCAGCTCAAATACGGCCAAGCACCAGCTCCCCAGACAAAAGTCGACATGACTGTTGCCTGGAAGATATGCATCCGAGATTCCAGCGAAAAGCGTTCGTTACGCAGAACATCTTTAGCTGCTCGCCAGAAAGCCGATTTAGCTCGGGCTGCTCTTGCTTGAATCTCTGCAAGCATCGTTCCTTTAGCCGTTAGAACTCCTCCTAAGTGCTTGTAGGAAGGAACAAGAGGCACCAAACAGTACCTTCTTCCCGGAGCACCGGAATTGCAGCATTCTTGTCCACAAAAAGCTGCCTGCGCACATTTGACAGCCTGTGGTCCTCGCGGTGTAACCAAGGCCGCGGTCTTGGTCACTCCTATATTGGCTTCCATGCCTCTCTGTTCAAGGGCGGTAAGCAACAGATCAATTGCTATCGGCACCTTAGTGATCGTATCTCGGGCTTTGGCAAGGACAAGAGGAATTGCAATATCGTCAGCCCAAGTGACATGTGCCACCTCCTCTTGGTTTGCGAGAGGTGATGAATTCATATTACGATCCTTATACAGAGGAACATGCAGCCACAGGTCTAAGGCATTCATATGGCTGCGCAGCTGCTGGATCAGTGCGTGGAATGTCACATTAAAAATGATATCTGCCCAACTATCACCAGGTCTGGTGCCCCTTGTCGTCCTCGAAAAGTCATCCTCGAAAACAGAAAACCACGTATCCGAAATGCTTTCCCGTAGGACAGCTTGTTGGTGTTGGTTGGCACCAAGTTCCACGTATGCACTTTCTCCTTGTAGGGCCTGAGCCAAAGTATGCATCGTTTCCGGCGGGAGGCCAAGCCTACGCATGATTGCAGCGATATCCTCATCGGCATGAGAGGTTCCTACGGAGACCTCCCGTAAGACCTTGTAGTACGCAGATTTGATATCGCAGAAAATTATCGCTGAACTAGACCCTCGGGTCTTGGAAATTGCATGAAAATGCCCGATCGCCTGTGCTCCAAAAATAACTGAGAGCCCTGGCCGATTTGCCAGTTGCATGCTGTCTGCAGTCGTAAGGTATGGCTTATTGACATGCGACCTCATGGCAGAGCGCAAAATCTTCCCTGGTGTCGACATGAGGAGGATGCCTCGAAAGTTGTCGCATATGGTCGGCGGTCCCTTGCCTTTGTACAGAGTGAAAAGCTGACCACCCTTGAACTGGACCGGTTCTTCAAGCCTGACCGCAAACTTCATCGCAAGGGGCCATAGGACCTGTGCAGCAAGACCAGGCACACATCGAAAAAACTCATTTGGCAACGAGTCCGGACCTGCAGCTCTTTGTGTCCTGGTTTTACGAATGGCCTCTTCCACCTGATGCAGGGTGGGAAGATCCTGCAGCTTGAAACACATGTCCTGTCTGCCTTGTTCTTGGCGCAAGATAGCATTACGCACAAGCTGTTCAGGCGAAACAGAAGTCCCAGCTTCCAAATGCTGGAAGTGTTGAACCCAACGTGCTTGGTACTCTTTCCTATTGATCGTCTTGGTCCCATCGAGCTTTTGCACTTGCGGAAGAATTTGTGCTGGCTTATTCTTCTTCCTAGAGGGTAGGACTGGGCGCAGCTTTTGCCACATCTCATGTGCCGGGGCATCTGCTGCTTCCTTGACGACTTTTTCGAGATATGCACGTCTGTCGGTCCGAAGGCTAGATCGAAGATTTTTAGCTCCTCGCTGAATCTTCTGTCCAAGAGTCTCGGCATACAGCGTTGCCCGGAAAAACCAGGACGCCTGTTCTTCGGACCATTGCCTCCCCTTCCAAACATCAAATGCTGCCCGGAGAAAGGTCCGTGAAAGGACCTTCCGGAGCTCTTTCATAGCTCTCTTATTCGTCGTTAAATCTTTGAAGAACTGACATGTCTCCGTGGATGCAAACGACTGTGCTCGAAAGGAGCTTTTCCGTGGGAACCCTTTTTTTTAAGCTGGACCTGAAAATGCAGTATCAACTCAGTGGCATGCTGGGTAGCATTAACCTCTCACTTTGGCGTAGGAGCACTCATCATAATTTGCTGAACGATGGGCCTGGCCGCTGGCTTGGCTAATTATTCCTCTCGGCAAATCTGGGTCTTGTGCCTTGCCTTGGATTCCAGGACAGCCGTCCATTTGATCATCAGTGATACACATGAGTGGTCTTCGCCACTATGCCCAGCATTGATTTTCTCATGGGATTCCTTTTTTTCTGACCCACAACCCTTTTTTTCTGACCCACAT
>CAXAMN010001192.1:68489-94798 GCA_963970005.1 Durusdinium trenchii | reverse complement strand
GATAACAGTATGATTCCATACAGTAGATTGGGTTTGATATTTTCACAGCATGCCCTTGGCTTGCAGAGCTTGCTGAAGGCATCTCAAAATACTACCCAGCGAGTCTCCGGAATAGTAATCACCATCAGCTTTCCCTCCTGCGGCACAGGCATCCCAGACAAAATGCACTTCTCCGTGCCATTGGAGAGACAAAATGACACGGTATATCCACCAGGTTGCCCAAATGAGTGCATGCATCTCCGCCATGTGCGCAGACTTAGGCTGCCTCGAATCCAGTTGAAGCAGATCTGATTGCGCCAACTGTCCATGGCTGTAGCCTAAGAAAACCTGTTGACCTGCTTCTTGGGCAGTCACCACAAGCTGCGTACTTCCCGTCCCCGGAGTCTGAGGCATAGGTGGTCCTCAGGCCAGTGTGGGAAGAACCAGGTGGGATCATCAGGAGTGACTCGTAAGACAAAATCACATCCTTGTCTGCTGGTGACAGATTCAATGATCCATCTTTCGTACTGATCAAACCTGTTACGGTTTGATCCAAACTCGAAATCAAACGCCATACCAAATCGTCAGCGCTGATCGCAGTCTGTTCCTGCATACGCAAGGTGGTCTCTCTGTAGCAAAGAGCAATCCCAGGAGAGAAGATCAACACACAACAAACACATGAGTAAAACATGTCATCTGAAGTCTGGTCCGATCCCCTGATATTCTGACAGGTGCACCCACGTCACCATCTAGAAGATGGCAAAATCAACAACAGTGAGTTGATGAAACAACCAAACCCTACTCTGAGAGGAACAAAAACAACGCGTTAACACAACACTTGGTGGATGTACATCTACCTTCCCAGACACTATACCCCAAACAAAGAGACCCAAACCAAACTTGACATGTCAGGATTGTCTCCACCCTCCCAGTCGACGCGACCGGTGCCTCGAGCAAGGTGGCATGGCCTCGCCAAGTGGACTCCTGAGGCCACGCGGACGGACGGACGATGAATGAATGGATCCCAGACGATGCCAAGGACCCTCCAAAGTCCAAGACCCTTGGACCTCCCCCCGTCCGGAGACCAATTGAGTCCATCCCAAACGCTCCGTGTTTCTCTCACACGGCCTGGAACCTGGTCCCGAACCAAACCGATCGGGATTGGTAAGCAACCATGAGAAACCCCAGACACCTCCAAAAAATTTGGGTCCATGAGCGTCTGGTTCGGTGTTCCAGGGTCCAACACTTCGAAAGACATGGAGGGGACCTCTCCTTGGGGCCCCCTCCCCACTGGCTTTAGTGTGTCCTGTGTCCACCATTTGAGAAGTCCAAGTATGGCAACCTATATTTTTGGGACAAGTGAACTTTGCGGACCGAAGGATGCCAGGTTGATGTTGTCAGAGGCCGTCCGACCAAAATCCTTGGTCCATCTGAACTAGGAGTCCTGTTGGCCAAGACAAGCTTTTCAGGTATCTGAACTTTGTGGAACAAACGTCTTGAAACATCTCGAGGCTTGCCTGACAGAGAAAGAATATGATCGGTGTCTTCTTTTTGCTCACCAACGGCAGGTCGCAAGCTCAACGCTGGTCCTCATGAAGTGGGTCCAAAGTCCAAAGTACGTCAAATGATCATGGGGATCTGAAGAAAAAAAACGTGTGGGTCTCTACTCTACCAAAACCGGTGTGTACTTTAAAGGGAGACGCCCAGCCAACGGGTTTCAACATGTTTCTTCCAAAAAGTCGAACTATTCACGTACAAACCCAGGTTGGGATGTTAAGTCATGACAGGTCCGATAGGTGGTATGATGAGAACTATAAACTATATGGTGGTTGTCCAATATTATTGTTTATTGAAACGGCCATTCTGCGCGAAACGGCTCTCGACATTAAAAACCCTTACAAGGACCTTTTGAATAACTCCCATATATGATTCCAAGGACATGGGATGGTGAACCCTGAACGGGGACCCGCTCAGATCTCATGAGATCTTGGGAGGCCTATAGTGTTGTTGCCGTCTCTTTATCCCTGGTTAGTGATTCTGGTTGGTTTTAACTCTTTGGGACGTGGAAGTTTCGACTAAGTGACTAAGTGACTTTGGAAGGTGCTGGTATGGATCCGGCGCCACAGTGACAAACAACACATGGAGCGCCACCTTTGATCTCTCGCACATGTTCCAATACGCCAACCACACCTTCCACTTCCTCAACGAAGAAGTGCACCCAACCAGCATTGACCAAAACAGGGTCATCGGTCCAAGGATGCAACATGGGCAGAAGATCGACGAAATAAACCTGGACATGGGCCCCTTCTGCCACCCAGCTGTGCTCCCCTTCCGCCTCGCCTGGTCAAAGGGATGGACATAAGCGCCCTTCCGGTCCTTGACCACCTCGCGCGCCTTCTGGTCCGCCTGAGGCTCCAAAGGTCCCCCAAAAGGCCTGGCTCCACAGGTCCCCAACAACCTAAGACCCACTCCTGGACCCCAAACCTGGCGGCTAGCCTTGCGTGAACCCAAAAACGAGTGCCTAGCAGACGGCGGTCTGTGTTGGTTGAACAAGGCGCTACTTGGAGGGTGGGGGGCGGGCGATCAAGGAGTACAGCAGGGGTCAAAGACAACGCAGGCCAGCGATGATCGGTGCCGTTCAACGACACTGCCAACGACTCGACCAAGTTGCTTCCTACTAGTAAGGCCAGGAGCCCCGTTCATAGCTTCTTGCTCCGTTCGTAGCGATGCACTTTCTTACTAGTAGCTTCTTCATTTGAGGTGTGCAGCTCCCCATAGGGTCCAGGTGCCTCCGTACTTCCGTACTGGTCCAAGGGAGGTTCGTTCGTTCGTTCGTACTTCTCCATTTCGAGTGGTCGACCTTCACTGGGGCCGACCAGCAGGACAGGATGGTCCTGGACCCATTATAACTTACACTCCCGAAAACTGACATAGACCCTGACGTCCTGGTTCCCTGGAAGAGTGTTTTCCTTCTACCAACCAGTGGTTTTCAGGGTCCATGTGTTCGTCTTCCAGGGTGTATAATGGAACACCTTTAGACCATGACCTCTTATTCTATCCAGGACGACTGACTGGTTGGACAATCCACTGGTATGGGACTTATATAAACTCTCAAGCTTGGGGGCCCACCAGTGCCAGGGAGGCTCTGAAACTGTAAGTGACCAATCTGCTTCCAAAAAAAGGAAAATATGGCAAAACCGTTTGAAGGGTCGAGATGAACTTCACCCCCCCAAAATACATCGGCCATGATGCACTGCACCAGCGAACGAAGAGGTCGCGGCGAGCACCGCGTGAACGACGGCGCCTCGTCCCAAACACTCCCATGGACCATGACCTGGCGACGGAGAGGAATCACGTCTGTCCCATCCGTGGCAGCTGGACTAAGGAACCGGGGGCGTGGTCGAAGTGAATTTTTGGTCGAAGTGGAACGAGCTGACAATGAGCTTCGGGTATGCAAGTCTGCCAGGACACCAGTAAATACACAGGTAACTAATTATCGACAAACATGTTTGGGGGGATCTGCACCACAAGATTGCAATATATTGGAATATGTGTTGTCCTTGTGCCGGGATGATACTTTGTATAATGAACAACTATATTTGCCCGCTGCTGTAAAATGGAAGCCGTTCTTTTAGCTCAAGTCTCAAAGACTGTTTTGGGTCAACCCCATGTTTACTATGTTTTCAATCCATACACATGCAAAACCAAAACTCTTAGGCAAATGAGAGGTTCAAGTGCTCCTTCAGGGTATCACGGGGGTATATCAGTCCCATCCACCAAAGAAAATAGTTGTTTGTTTTTAACATCTATTTGTTTTATCCGTAAACAATCAAAAACAACACCCTCCCTCCCCAAAAGTAAAAAACAACAACGCACCATCGACACACCGAAAACGCAAAACACACACACACACACCTGTCCTTAAAGAAGAAGACCCCACGCCTTCGCGCCGTAGAAGGCCAACTCCTCTTGGACGCTTTGGGGTGTCGTCGTGGGTAGCACCACCTCAGAACAACCGAAAACGATTCCCCTCCACGGCGCGAAACGAAGAAATACGCCTTGTGGCCAGCAGGTTTGAGGCAGATCATGAGTAAGGAACTGAGGCTTGGTGGGTTGGTAGGTACAGTATTTGAGCGAAACTGAAATATCAGGAATCCATGTCTCGGTTTGAGTCGAACTGGAAAAGGTTATACCCAAAGGCTCATTGGACCCTCAGTCCGCGAGGGTTTTGACCCTCAGTCCGCCCGGGTTTTGGACCTCAAACATGTAGGAGTTGGTTCGGGGCCGAACGGGTCGCCTCTGGGTAATTAAGTATTATCCTCGAGTCGTTGGCGATTTTCAGGGTTAGATCGACAGACCTTCGACGTCTACGTCGAGGTCGGACCCCAGGAGGTCGGGTGCTTGATTCTGAGGGGAACAAATGAGGGGGAAAGGGGGTTCTTGAGTCGATCTGAGTCCAAAAACCCCCCCCAAAAAGCACCCAAAGTCACAGCTTCTGGAGGTCTAGACTGTGCCGTGTGACATGCATGGAGTTTGGGGGAATCCAACCTTTTTAAACGCAACCACTGTGGCTGGGGACCGAAACATCGTACCGAACCTCACCGCTTCAGGTTCTGACTGGACCCGACGTTTTGGCACCCCGGGCCCCCGGTCTCACCGAACCGAAACGATACGACTGGAGGCGAAACGGGTCATCAGGTCTGAAGGCCCTAGAGACGCTCCGCAAGGCGTGAAGATCCGTGCACAGTTCCGACTCCCTTGAACCTTGCGCTGGTTCCGCCGTTGAGATCCTTCAGGTGGGCTATAGGGGATTGACCAAAATGGAGCCCGGCTCGGCAGCTTGACCACTGTCAGATCGTCGAACCTTCAATCAACTCCTTGGGGAAACACTCCCGCGTTTCCCGGGCGCCACGACCGACGGCGCCCGGTCAGTCAAACATGACGTCCTGGTTCTGGACGTTTCTGTTTGATCGATCACGTTAAAAAGGGACTCCAAAAGGGATCACGTTAAAGCTGGGTTACAAGTCTATATCACATATATGAAAGACACATGCAGCACATGCGCAATTTTTGTTGACATGCCAAAAAGCAGTCAAACAAAGTATGCTCTTGAATAGCAAGAAGACAGGCAAGTAATCAATTGGGTGCAACTCTGCGTGCGCGCGCCCTCCCAATCACTTGGGTTTTAGCCTAGCTCCTCGTATCACAAGTGGGTTCTGGCAGTCTCACGTTTTAAAAGGGAAACCCAGTGCTTTGCAAGTTATTTGTTCTCCTCTTGCCATGAAAAGCGACATCTATCTAACACCCAAACTATGCACAAACACGAATCAAACTGTACAAAACTTACACTTTGACCAATGGCTCTCCTTGGCTGTCCCTGTTTTCAACTATAGTGAAATCCCTGGAATGGGGTCATTCCAACTGTCCAACTTCTCCACTAAAAGGACGAGTGGATGTGGACCAGTGCCCCCTCTTGGGAGCCCGGCACTCTGCGGTCTGTAGAAACCGACTAAAACAAACATGAAAGACTCGCCACTGTGGAAGAGAACTTGCCATGTGAGGTGGTATGAGACTGCACGCGTGGTCTGTGGACCAGTGATTTCAGAGGTTCGAGGGCACTGGCACCGGCAGGGCAAGGCACTGGTCTTCTGCTTTGGGTTCAACCTGGGCGCCGAGGAAGGGTCCACTGGTGTTGATGCAGCTGACACTGACGGCCCCGAGGTCGGCGAGGTCGTCAGGTGTTCGGCATTGACAATGAATGCGTCTGGCTGGGACTTGGCCCCCCCAAGACCCCTGCATCACTGCATATTTTCCCCCGTAGGGTTCAGGTCTAAGCCGAAATCTCCGTCCTGAAAGAGCGTTGGCCGGGAGGAATTGATCCTTGCTGAAGATTCTTGAGTGGGAAGACCGGCAGAAGCATGCATTGGCAGAGGCATCATGCTAATTACAGAGGGTCTCGGGTGGCAAGTCTGCCACCATCGAGTACCACCGAGAATCGTCGCTTGTGCCCTGCCACTGGTACGCCTCCTTCACACCCTCAGGTGACAAATGCCGCTGGAGCAACTGTCTCCACTCCTCGCGATACTCCTTCTGAAGATCGAACCAATTCATTCAGCAGTACCGTCTCTGCCCTGTCAAATTCAAGCCCAACAAGTTCCAGAACTTGGATGGCAGATGCCACACTTGGCACACATGTGGATGTCTAGTGCAGGCTCTGCATTTCGGTATTAGAGAATGACCTGGTGCTGTTTCGCAGCCTTTTTGAAGAGGCCCTTGAAGCAGCAGGCGATTTTAAGTCGCTCCTCCCAAACTTTTGGGTGGGTTGTTTGCAAATGTTGCCAAGCCCAGTTTGCACAGTGGTTTCAGAGTAGATGGCACAATGCCGCCATTAATTCCTTAGACCAATGCCGCCAAACCCTTAGACCATCTACTCTGAAAGCCACTGTGTGCTTTTGTTCGGTCCGTCCCGAAAGCTGGTCTCGCTGAGGTTCTTTGGCTGACTGCATCAGCTCTCTCGCTGACTCCCTCAGTTTTTGTTGGACCTGTTCGTGTGGATGGCTCTTCCCCCTGTTCGTGTCTAGGGGCATAGCAATCCCCCAAAAGGTGAAGAAAAAGCTTGAACCTTCTCCCCTCCAGCTAGAAGCTGCCGCGAAGCTCGTTTCTTCAAACCCCGGGCAGGGCACTCGGCCCCCGAACGGTGCAGGGCAAGTCGAAGTTGCCTCGGCTGGCGCGCGGCTTTTTGGGAGATGGCACCCTTGCGGAGTCCACGAAATCCCACCGCTGCCTGAGAGGGTCAGTCCGGAGAACAAAAGCGGGCTGGAGCTCCAACTACGCAATCTCTCAGGATTCGCAGACCTGGGTGGGTGGTTTTTGCTTGTGTTTCTCGGGGTGGGTAGCTGGTCCGTTTGGAGTGTGCCAAGCAACTAGAGCGTTCGCGACACTTGCAAGCACCAAGTGGGGATTGGTTGGTGTTCTTGGTCTCGTCAAGGTTGCACATGTGTTCTTCATCCAAGGGCTAAGGGTGGCGCATGGGTGGCAGAATGACACGAAGCAAGACTTGGACAATCCAAGTCAACAGGTTGTCCAAGCTGCAAACTATTCTAGAGTGTTGCTGAGAATTCCCCCATGTAAAATCATGTAAATATATCATATATATATTCTATAGTATTAATTTTGTCGAATCACGATTCTACATTAAGCCTTTGTAACATGAATCTATGATCCCAAAGTGCCTCTCTATACTCAGTTCTGCCTCAATTTTCCCAAGGTTTCTCTATCATCAGTCTCAACCTCTTTTTGCTCATCTAAAACATGTCGCATCATCAATTGTTCAGCAGGACATGCAAAACGTCTTCGCCCTAGACGTTTAGACTAAACGTTTCATGGCCCCATCGTTGAAAGACCCAAGTTTCCTTGTTTCCATGTCTTTTTCTTCCGTGTGTCTCCCTCGTTCTCCGTCCTCCGTCCTCCTTTCCGCCCAAAGAACGGGCAGCAAAGGCAGCGGCCAGGCCGGCCTGGGATTCAGTTCCGATCCACGAATCCACCGACCTATCCCTACAAGTCCAAAGACCCAGTAAAACCTGGTCTTTGACCTCAGTAAGTATTGGTTTTGTATGACCATCTCCAGTCAAATGAGGTCTTTGACTTGTAGGGTATGTTGACCTGCTTCGGAGGGACCGGACGCCACCGCGCCGAAAGCCGACGTCTATAACGTCTCCGGACCGTCGACGTCTGCCGAAAGCGTCTACGTGAGGCATCCATAGGGAATCTCGAAAAAAGGCTTCACCAGCAGCTCCAGGTGAAACCGATCTGGTGAAGGTGCCTGTGGATTTAAGATTTGGAAGAATCATGCATATTCCCTGCAAATGTGCAGTCTGACCCAGGTCCAGTCTCCTGGTCTGACTGACATCCTTCAATCTTGTTTTTGTATGACCAACTCCAGCAAAGAATAAGGTCTTTGACTTGTAGGGATGTCATGATTCATGACCACCTCGTGGCCCCGCCGACGTCATCGATAGGCTCCCACGGATGCGGACACCGACTTCCGCCGAACCCGTCGATCTCTTCCTTGTAGCGACTTCCGCGCGCACGCTACATCAGTATACTCTACGGACTCTGCGAATGGAAAGAACAGGTGATTTTCACTCAACAAATTGGGGAACATGGTTTCAAAGTGGCGTGATCAGGCCGAGCGAGGCCTGGCAAATTCTAGCAACACCCCTCACTCAAAAGCAAGAATAGTGATGGCCATGAACTGTGGTGTAAAACGTGTCCATCAACAGTTGCTCAACCAAAAGGGTTGGTATATGCTCGTGTCGTTTAAAACCAACAAGTTGGTATCCTCCAACAAAATCACCATCACACTCGTTCCAGTGTTTTCAGCTTTGTTGAAGGACCACCGTTGGTCCTTCAGGTTGTTCCACGTTTTTCCAGAACTGCCAGGTGGGGGTGCTGCTGAGTCCAGGAACCTGGTTGCAAGGAATGAGTCATGGCGTCCAGGTGCCACCGTGTCAGAACCAAAGGAATCACACCAGTACGCAACGGTTTGGATAAATATGCAACCAACATCAAGTGATGTAAGAAAACATTGAACACGCAGCATGGTGTACAGGCTGTTATGATGTTGAAATTTGTGTATTTTCATGGGCTATTTGTTCACGACTCCAACTGAACTGTACGGTGCCATGGTGCTAGAAAGGCGCATTATTGAATTGTGCAAACACTGCGCGGAAGAAACGAACACGGACACCTAAACAGGGCCGCCCTACATTGCCACCACTGGAGGACACGATGCACTGCGCACCAGCTGCAGCGGCCTGAAGTGGCGCAAAGAACCCATCGAAGCTCTCGTGCATGGAAACATGGCGCATTGCAACAACAGGTCAGCTATCAATGGTATGTATAACGGCATAACGGAAATGGCTACTTCAAAGCCAGGGTCTCACAACGATCCCCCATTTGTTACAGTTTTTGCTCTGCTAAACACATATGCACCATTCCTGGTCCGGTGCAAGATTCTGCTTTTGGTTATCACTTTTTGCAAATGTTGTGAGAATGTGTCACCTGAAGTGAAAAGGTCTAAGGCCGATGTTTCGCTCTAACTGGGAACGGGGGAGGGAGGGAGGAATAGTTAACAAACTACATTCTACAACTTTTGGTGCTGCATTGCAAGAAAAAACAAACAAAAGGAAAAGGATGGACAGGACAACAAACATATACCTTGATAAAAGGAAAACAACAAAACTAAACCTATTCCTGGCAAACAAATCATGGTCGAGGACACGCCAATCCTATAATCAAAAAACAAACCACCATGGGCAAATAGAAACCAAATCAACAAAAAAATGAGTACAAACAAGGACCAAAGGCGTTGAAAGGACGACCACGATCTAAGGAGGGAGGTGGGCCAACTCAGAGAACTTAGAGTATCTTCCCTGGATATTTCAGTTGGCATCCTTCATTGATCCACTTGCAATCGCCGAAGCAAACAGCCCCGGGCCACATATTGCAACACGTGCCACGTGCAGTCAAAGTTGGGAAACACATTTTGCATGCTACCTGATATAATGGATTGTCGTATAAGGAGCTGGAGCTAACCATATCCAACGATTTAGCATTGGTGCTGGTTCCTTCAGAGCCGCTTATGACTTTAACATTCACTAAGCCCATGGTTAGCCTAGGATGAGCTTGCTGACAGGCAGACTTGCGCAACCTGTAGGTGGCAAAGCCACGGCAGTGGCAAAATTCGCTCGCGTGGTGCGGAGCCACCATCATGTCCCATGCCTGTAGACACACCACGCAAAGGCATTTCTTCGAGCAATTTTTCATCTGTCAATGGCTCCACATCGGTCGTAAGCAGACTACGACAATCATTGCAATCAAGTGGGCGCCGCATCGACGTGGCCTTTATGTTTGCGCGCTTTTACTACTGCGAGCAGCCCAACCTTTGGAACATGCATGTTTTATTATGGCATATTTCTTCAATCTATTCCACGACCACCACGCACTAACCAGGTCGTGGCCCACGTACCTCCTTTTCGGATGGTCCAACGAAGGTGAGTACATACTTCCACACAATGGTCGAACTGTGACCGACAGCCAGACATCCGAGCAATGGAAAGTCCTGAACCCTCAGGGCAACTCATCAAAGTTTCACGGTGTTTGACTCAAAGCTTTGGAGTCAACAAATTCTACTGTTCAGTTCTACAAGACCATGGCAAAACGAACTCATTCCATTAAACTCTGTGACATGTGGGTTCGTCCGCCATTCAAGTCTGACTTGCATGGTGGCTTCGGCATGGTGATGTGACCTTCCGGGGGGGCATGGTGTCCAACATATACACGTAATGGACACCCACAAAAACAATCCGCTTTTCCATATACTGTATAGGGTGTCATCCCGTACTGACACTGGAATTCCACTGGAGAGTCCTTGATTGGACGGAATATATTTGGCATTATTTGGTCGACTGCGCCCACAAACTGACGCGAGGACAATTCTGGGTACAAATCATTCTACAAAAACTGTGCAAGCAATGGTACCTTGTTAGGAATACCCTCCAAACTTGTCAGAACTTACATGACATAGGACCATCCTGGCTGATCTACAGGGCTATGAACCAAAAGAATCATAACACTACCAAATCCATGGCAACTGATTGTTTACAAATGGAAGCGTCTTCTGCACGGCCACTGAAGGCGATCGTGGCCGCGCTCCAGTGAATCCTTTAGTATCTTCCCCTTGGACCCAGGTTTTCCAGGCCTGAAGATCTCTAAAGCCGAGTGATTTGCTAGGACAGACCAAGGTTTACTTTACACTTTACACTTTGATAGGAATCCGGAATATGTACCAGCACCACTCAGCTCGGGAGATTTTTTTAGACCCCCTCAAGATGTAGAGTTTCCATCCAATAACCGCCCTTTGGATGGCGCTGGTAGGAACGTCGTGGACCTCCTCTCTTGAGACACCGCCACTTAAGATCTCCTCGCAGTCCTTGCGCAGCCCCATCGTCCCGGCCCGTAGACTACCCGACTGACCCATACAAATTCACGCCAACTCAGGCTCGTCCCCAGGGCTGATCCCAACATCTCAACATGGTGTAAGGTCGATTAATACGAATGTCTAACTGGGAACGGGGGAGGGAGTGAGGAATAGTTAACAAACTACCTTCTACAAATTGTGCTGCTGCATTGCACGAAAAACACGCAGAAGGAAAAGGATGAACAGGACAACAAACAACAGGAAAACAACCTATTCCTATTGCTGGCAAACAAATCATGGTCGAGGACACGCCAATCCTGTAGGAGGGAGCTGGGCCAACTCAGAGAACTCAGAGTTTTTTCTTGGACATTTCAGTTGGCAGTGCGCGGACGCCGCAGGGTCCTCGGGTCATTCTTCATTGATCCACTTGCAATCGCCGAAGCAAACAGCCCCGGGCCACATATTGCAACACGTGCCACGTGCAGTCAAAGTTGGGAAACACATTTTGCATGCTACCTGATGTAATGGATTGTCATGGGGCGAGCTGAAGGCACTGCAGGAAAAGGAGCCGGACCGTATCCAACGATTTAGCATTGGCGGTGGTCCCTTCAGACCCGTTTATGACTTTTACATACACTAAGCACATGGTTAGCCTAGGATGGGTTGTTGTTCCAAAAAGGGACCAGCATCCACTGCAAAGCTTTCTGACAGGCAGACTCGCACAACCTGCAGGTGGGATGCAAACAAAGCCACAGCAGTGGCAAAATTCACTGGCCCGGTGCAGAACGACCATCATATCCCATGCCACAGCCTGTAGACACACCACGCTAAACTAATTATATAGGCACACGCAAAGGCATTTCTTCGAGCAATCTTTTGTCTGTCAATGGCTCCACATCGGTCGTAAGCAGACTGCGACAATCATTGCAATCAAGCAGGCGCCACATCGACGTGGCCGTGATCCGCGGCTATCATAATCTACTTGCAGCAAGTCTTTTAAAACATGCATAATTGAAAAGTTGCAGTGCTGTACTGTATGCGGAAGGACATATCATCGATTCAAGAACTGGAAGGGACAGACATATTATTGCATATTTCTTCAATCTATTCCAGGACCACCACGCACCAACCCATAGGGTCGACAGCAAGACATCCGAGCAATGGAAAGTCCTGAACCCTCAGGGCAACTCATCAAAGTTTCACGGTGTTTGACTCAAAGCTTTGGAGTCAAAAAATTCTACTGTTCAGTTCTACAAGACCATGGCAAACCGAACTCATTCCATTAAACTCTGTGACATGTGGGTTCGTCCGCCATTCAAGTCTGACTGGGTGGCTTCGGCATGGTGATGTGACCTTCCGGGGGGGCATGGTGTCCAACATATACACGTAATGGACACCCACAAAAACAATCCGCTTTTCCATATACTGTATAGGGTGTCATCCCGTACTGACACTGGAATTGCACTGGAGAGTCCTTGATTGGACGGAATATATTTGGCATTATTTGGTCGACTGCGCCCACAAACTGACGCGAGGACAATTCTGGGTACAAATCATTCCACAAAAACGGTGCAAGCAATGGTACCTTGTTATGAATACCGTCAGAACTTACACGACATAGGACCATCCTGGCTGATCTACAGGGCTATGAACCAAAAGAATCATAACACTACCAAATCCGTGGCAACTGATTGTTTACAAACATACCAAGAGAGGTGAAGTGACCTGAACTAGGACTCTACTGGGGTACCTATGGGATAGTCTATAGGGTCCTTCAACCTCTGTTGGTGGAAGCGTCTTCTGCACGGCCACTGAAGGCGATCGTGGCCGCGCTCCAGTGAATCCTTTAGTATCTTCCCCTTGGACCCAGGTTTTCCAGGCCTGAAGATCTCTAAAGCCGAGTGATTTGCTAGGACAGACCAAGGTTTACTTTACACGTTACACTTTGATAGGAATCCGGAATATGTACCAGCACCACCCAGCTCGGGTGATTTTTTTAGACCCCCTCAAGATGTAGAGCTTCCATCCAATAACCGCCCTTTGGATGGCGCTGGTAGGAACGTCGTGGACTTCCTAGTGGACCTCCTCTCTTGAGACACCGCCACCTGCTGCTCGTTCAATCAGATTTAAGATCTCCTCTGCTGCCAGCTGCGGAGCCCCATCGGCCCGGCCCGTAGAACATCCCCCACCGACCCATACAAACTCATGCGGACGAGCCCGGCTCGTCCCTAGGGCTGATCCCAACATTTCAACACGGTGTAAGGTCGATACTAATGTCTAACTGGGAACAGGGGAGGGAGTGAGGAACATGGGTGTGTATTTGAATATGGTGTCCCTTTGAACCCCGGCCAGGCTCATGGGGGGTCAGTCTCCCATGTGAGCTAACACACCAGGGCGGTGTGAATGTCAAGCTCGTCAAGCAGCAAGCGATCGAAGCTGAGGGCGTCTAAGACATTCCTAGAACTCATCGACCCCTGCTTTGATGGTACTTCAAGCCTTGATGTTTGGTACTTCAAGCTTTGATGCTTGGTACTTCAAGCTTTGATGCGTGGTACTTCAAGACTGGCTTCACTCAGGCAAAATAAAATGCCTCTGGCGGCCCATCTGTCTTTTGACCACAAAACCAACAAATAGAATCACACACGGCGTGCGCGCCTTCTTGGAAAATCACACACACATCGCAAGGAAAAAACAAAACAAACACTGCAAAACATCACATAATTCCTACCAGTTATCAGGTCCCTCTCATCCCTCTCATCAAAACAAACCACGTGACCGTTTTTTCAGCGCCTCCTGGACGGTGCGCCCGATGCCGCGGAGTTTGAAGCTGCCGGAGGGTTGGAGAAGATCCAACTTCCTCAGGATCCGAGGACAAATGAAAAATACACAGCTGGTATCAGCTGGTCATTTTCCCTAGGGCTCCAACCACATCCCCAGAAGGTGGTTAGACCCCCCAAACCCACCCCAACCATCTTCTCAGGAGGTAGTTGGAGCCCTAGGGAATACACAGCTGGTATCAGCTGGTCATTTTACAGGGTTCTGATAACCCTAAACCTGAAACCCTAAACTCCAGGACCTTCCCAGTGACCGAACGACAGAGTCCCGTTCTGTGACCGAACTTATAAGCCTAACGAACGTGACCGAACCAAGGGATCAAAAGGTCATTGTTCCGGGTTCTGATACCTGCTTGTGGATCTCTGTATATACCAATCCAATACCTATAAACATGTTTAAGATGGTTTAAGAGTACTTTTAAACCTTTAAGACCTGCAGTGTTGTTCGCAGGTTGGACGATGCTGGATGCTGGATCGGTATGTTTGGTGTTTGGTTCATTGCTTCATCAGAGCTTTTGATGCCAATATGTAGTGTACAAATGCATCAACCATGATGGCTGTCCAATTGATGTCCGGCGAAAACAAAAAACACACCTGGCGACTTGAGTGGTCTTCAATATAATGTGGTACTATATGCGGTCAGACAGGGGCGATACCTTAACACAGCAAGATAAAAACAACAGGTTGTAGATGGCTGGGGATCGACCGCAAGACACAAAAGCTGGTGATGGTCAGCCACTTATATCCTACCAGGGCCCCCTGTTTGGGGTGTCTAAGTATAGCTCCAAAAATGAGGGTTTTGCGGGGTATCCATGAACCAATTGAAACAGGGGGGCCTGGTAGGATATCTGGTCTTTCATCTCTTGGCACCAACCCACCCATCCTCTCGAAGCTACGGCGAGAACACTCGAGCGAGAACGCTCGACTGATCCGATGACCGGGAGACCCGACTTCGAGCCGAGCCAAGAAGCCTCGTTTGACTATCCAAGAGATACCTGGTTGGGACGTGACCGACCCCAAACTATTTTGCGACGACATACGACGACCCACTTTCCTAAGGCATGAAGTGAGAGTCCAATGAGAACAGTATTATGTTAATGTCCCTCCTTCGTACTCTAAAACCTCTACGTTGGACATGGTTGGACGTGAAATGTCGGGAAATGGACCCCGACCGGTGGAATCGTAGAATCTTGCATCTCAACTCACGTACATTGCATTCACATGCATTCATTCCATTGCATACCACAACATACCACAGCTCGCCCATTTTGCGCACACCCCAAACCAGCGAAGGTCGACCGATGACACGGCGAGTGGCAGAAACACCTCGGCGCCCAAGTGCTTCGAGAACTTCTCCGAGTAAATCAAGGGCGTCTCAATGTGTGTGCTTCCTGCCCGTCTCGCGCTGGCGACCTACGCCGGCCGTTTTTGGCCTCTTCTTCCGTGCGTCCCCTGTTATCTTATCGTGGGGCGGGTGTGTCCCCGTGGCAACGATGAAGTCTATCCACTGGTCCAGTGTAGAAAACGAAGACAAATGGCTGCCTTGCGTTCAGTGCATGGTTGGGCAGAACTTGTTCCCAGCTCGGTTCGAAGCTCATTCAAGCGATCCGTGGTGGGCCTGTGGTTCCAAAGATCAAGATCAGAACAAAGGCCTAGAATGGGTGCTCCTTTTCCGTGGGGATTGTTCCCCCAACCAGGGGAACTTGGCGAACTAGTACAAGTGCTGGGTTTAGGTCCCAGTTGGCGAACAGTCATACCGCATTGGAAGGAAATCACATCAGGTGGAAAGAAAACCCATCAACACATCTCAAGCAAGTCTTTACAAAAAGAAAGTGGGCAAAAACCTTGCTATTCATGAGTAGGTGTTGTAAGATATATGGCATGCAAAATCATGCAAATCCCATGGCACATCCATCACATGCATGTTTGTAAACAAACTGCTCATCTATCCATAGATAAGTCAATGCTCAAGGGCATGCCATTTTGATACCACTTTCCTCTAGTTGATACGGCTTAAAGCGATGCCCGGGTAGCGGTTACAAAGAGGGAGGAAAAGGGAAGTGGTGGAGAATGTGGAGGGAAGAGGGCTTGAGAGGAGTGCACTTGCCAGTGCCTAGCATATTCGGATCCGAAGTTGGGATAGGAGCTTCCCCTGAAACAGGTGAAATGCTGGGGAGAGACAGGCGCAGTTCAAGTGATGCATTCTCTCCAAGCCAAACCCCTGCACCACGCCTTGTTGCAAGTTCAAACAACCGACGAATAGCTTCTGGTCTGACCGAAAGCTGCGGCAGGGCAGAATCTCAGCCAGGTGCTGGCATCTCTGCAAGAAGGCAGCTAAAGCAACATCATCTGATGGCTGGCCTTCTTCATTCCTTCCCTCTGCCTTTCCACCCAAGACTGGTGGGCATGCTCTTTTTGGCGAGCGCAGCTTCATCACATTGTTAGAAGTCAAAAGCCAGTGAGCATCAAGTTCAAGGGCTCAGGGATGTGCTGCATGTCATGTGGCATGAACGGCAAAAAGGGCTGAAAAGCGGATGAGCTAGTTGGATTGTGCTGGATGAAGGTGCTGTGCTTTGGATCTGTTCACTTCGCTAAAGGACCAAAAATTGCCAGAAATGATATATGGCTGCTGTAGTGAAGCAATACTTTTCGACAGCACCAGCTACCTGTGCAGGGACAGCCTCGGACATCCGATTCTGCTTGGTGACAAACAGATTCCGGAGATGCGCACAGAGCAATTGCCAAGCCTTTGTCCCATGTGCCAAGCACATGAAGCAACATGCCTCCCAGCTCACCTACACTTTCTGCACACTTGGCTTTCAAGCTTACACAGCCCCATACTACTAGCTCCCCAAATCCCCAAATGGACAGCATATTTGGTTGATTTGTTGGCAGCAAAGCAAATCTTGACTTCGTTCGGGGGCCTGCCAAGTTTCTGCCGCACCCATGTCACCAGCTAGAAGCAGTCATACAAAGACTGCATCGGTTGATTTATGTTATGATAACTGATAACAACTTAAATGATTTCTTTCCGATGAAATTCCGTCAAATGGGCCATGCTCAATGAATGCCCTGACCCCAATAACTCATCACCACTCCACTCACTTTCCGCTGGCCACGCATGGACGAAGGTACTACTGGCCAGTATTGAGGCGCCGTGGAAGACGGACCTCACCAGGTCCACACGGTGGTTTTTTCCGGATGGGGTGCCACACCGGGTTTGATCGGACACCACAGCCCCAGTTGTTGGACGTTGTTGCTCCGGAGCTCCAGCTTGGTGGCGACGCATGGAGGTCTAAAGGAGTGCTTCCACTTCCTTCAGTGAGCCGTGTTCTGCTTGCAAAGCTGAAAAGAATCGGACGCAGGGCTCGAGTGCAGGCGAGCTCAGCTCAGCAAAGTATGGTCGGAATTGTACGTTGTTACCTTGAAAGACAGTGCGCCAATTTTGCCATCTGGTAGATTCAAAGCCTTTCTCGTCACACGCTTCGAAGATTCTGCCTGAAAGCACACTTAGACTACAAATAGTCCATTCAGCAGTGCTTGAATCTGAACAGCAATTGAATAGGAAAACCAAGGTTAAAGCAAATGAACCGGTTGACGGCATCACCTTGACCTCTGACCAGTCGAGATGATCGCCCATGATCTAGCCGCCAACTTTCAAGCCCTGCCCTAAACCCCAAGACCTCTCGCGAATGTTCCTTTTCAACTGCAAGGCAGCTTTGTCATTGGGTAGAACAGCAGCAGCTTTCTCCTTGGGTCGAGCATCACAGTCTCTCAGTGGGACACTTCCAATCTTCAGCTCAACAACTTCTGCGTCAGCTCGCAGAGATGCGAGCTGAGTTCATGGGAGGTGTTCAAAATATAGGTCACGAATCTCGTTACGTCGGCGCACACAGTCTTCACCTGTGTCGTAGCGTCCAGTTGGTGTGAGCCCAATTTCCCTGTCCATATCTCGGGGACCAAGCACGACACCGTCAATCGCCAACTTCACCTGCGTTTCACTGTCAGCCTGAACTGCCATTCTTGCCCAGCGCAAGATTGCGCCCCAACGTGCTGTACCCGGCCATGTTTCGGCAACTTCAGATCCGCTCACCTGGCAGCCAGCGTGATCATGATCTGATGACCCATGAGCCTGAGCATACATTGCAGAACCCAAATGCCAGGGTCCTCGACGGGGTTGGCAATATACATAAGGGCTGGGTGGCTTTCCAAAGCCGGGCAACCCAAAACCAGCGCACCATTCTGCAAGTGCCCCAAGAAGCACATCTTTATTGACACGACCGTGTGGGTACAAGGGTCACAAATTCTCCGGCGGCCCAGTAGTCCGAAGTTTAAGACCATTAGGCGTCATCTGTAAATCAATTGAATTAACTAAATCAAGATCAAACTGCTTCACGTCCATCCCCCCCAAAACCCTGCTTCATTTGCATGTTGAACTCTCCCAGGCTGGCAGCCCATCCCCACCCCAAACAACGGTCCGGTCGCCGTCCAAGTTACCGGACCTCGCTGTCGTCGTACCTCCCGGGCACCCACCCCAGTCCCACCTTCGTCCCACGCAGGATGAAACGCAGGTATACCTACATCTACCTAATTTCAATTAATTTGAGCCTTTTTGAAGATGTAGGTATACGTTGGAGCCCAAACGGCTTCGAACTCGGGGCTCCCACCTGCCAAACCTCGAAGGAAGCTCGAAGATCTGGACGCCTCAAGTGAGTCGAACTCGAGCCGTGGGAGCCGAGTGAGCGGGAGCCATGCAGGATCCGGAACGAAGGATTCTTTCAGTCAAAAACTTCTCAGTGTTGGTGAAGACAAGTCTCAGTGTTGAAGACGTAAAAAAGAACAACCAATTTGTTTCTCAACCAATGCTCACACAACTTGAGAGTAGAGTAGATACCAATTCCCCAGTCGAAAATCAAACCCCGAACCACCTGGGACCGCTTTCAACACCCTCAAATCGTGCTGATCGTGTCTCCACAAGAAGAGCTGTGTATACAGGCTCTCCGAAGCTCATCCATCAACCCTGTTGGTGCCTAACGTTGCCCAACTGCCATGATAGGGGATGGCGACTGCCTCACTGGGGAGGGCGTGTTGTTCGAACAACACCTAGGATTGTTGAGTTTTGGAACGTTAGATCAATCACAATAGTTGCAACATTAGATCCATCACTCTTGATTCCCCTTTGACCAACGCAAAAAGAATCCTCATTGCTGATCCGTTTGGATTCCCAACCATCAAACAAGAAGGTTTAAACTTCTCACAGTGCGATAAGACACACATTGAGATAGTGTATTTGCACTTCTTTGGTGCTTCTTTTCTTTGCTTTCAACTGACTCTTTCTTGCTGGTGTTCCGGCTCAAGTAGTTTAAACAATCTCAAGGCATTCACCTGTGGTGATCATCAACATCTACTTCAGCGGTTCTTCAACACGTAACATTGTTGGATAGGTTCAACATGGCTCAACACTTCCGTACTCCAACCTCTTCCTCCTTGGTACGCCAACCAAAGGCTCAATATGGCTCCATTGTACCCACCCGCAGGCAGACCCCCCCCAGGCTCCTTGGTCGCCGCCACCACCGAGGACAGCATGACGAGCGTGCCACGGGCGACTGTTTTGGGGTCGCCCCTGCTGTGGTTTCATGTGACGATCTCTGGCGGTGGAGCTATGATCGAGTTTGATTGTTTGTTTCAATGTTTGTTCAACCAAAAGCACACACAAAAAAGAACACAGCCAAGTAGTGTGATTCTAGACACACATTTTTTAGAGAGTGGCAGGCTGTGAGAGTGCACTTTTGTCCTTTTTTAAAAAATTCCATTAAGTCATTTGACATGTATAGTTTTGTGGCTTATCAGCATCTATATAGTGTCCAGTTGCCTTTGAGTCTGGCCTTCTTGTGATGGCAGAGCTAGAAGGTGAGAGTTTAGCAAGACAATTGGGTGTGAGAAGGGTACCTTTACTGCAAAAGCTAAATTTTCTTTAGACTAAGGTATAGTAAAACTTTGGCATAACCACTATAGGGTCAAATCTCATATTTCTTAGAACAAATATGATGTTTTGATTGTGAACATTTGATTCTTGCATTAATTCCAGAGAGCAGGTGTTGCTGGGGGTGTGAGTTTAAGACACAATGATATAAAATCATGTGTTTTACAGTGTTTTATTGCCCTGGGAGTGCTGGGAACTAGGTCAAAACATTGCCTTTTAGGTAGACAAATAGACTTGTTCAAGTAATATTTGGAATACGCATGTCTATATTAGGAAAGCTTGGTACAAAAGTTTCTATGCCAAAGGTTTTCCTCTAGATCTCTGGAATGATCCCTTCTATAACAAAATATTTTAAAGCTGCTAATTCAAGAGTTTTCCTCTTCATCTCTGGAATTTCTGGATTTTTTACATGAAATATATATATATTTGAAAGCCTTTTTGTTCAAAAGTTTTCCTTTAAATCTCTGAGAATATTAATTTCCATATTTAAAAACATGTATACAAGCAATTATGTTAAAGCTTACCTGTTCATTTCTGATCCTTTCTATATTTAAAACTGCCTTCTACATTGTAAGTGTTTTTTTCCAAAAGCTGTTCCCTAGATTTCTGGGATTGATCACGTCTATATTCAAGGCTAATATCCAAGGGTGCATTTCAAAAGCTGTCCCCCAGATCTTGGGGCATGATGATTTGTTTAACGATTATATATATAGAAGCTGTGTATTTCACAAGAAAGGATCTTTGTGAATAAACATTTATATGTTTTAAACAACTTTCTATAAACATGTATAAAATAGAATTGTTTTGCACAAACTTACCTCCAGATCTCTGGGATTGATCACGTCTAGATTGAAAAGCTTTGTTTGAAAGCTTTTATTTTTATAGTTTTCCTCTGGACCTCTGGGAAAGTAGATGTTCTAGAGGTGTGTGTTTTCTTTAATTTTATGCAATAAATATATATATATATATTTGTTTATTTATTTATCTGCCACTTGAAAAATCAACCCTTTTATGGAACACATAAATACAGACCCCATGGGACAACACTATAAGTAATTTTTCCTTGTCAGAGGTTCCTCACTGGAATGCATTTCTGAATATTTATGTTTAGATATTTTGCTCTTCATGCCCAGTATGTTCGTAGTTGCAGTGTTTAGCGATTTTTTTTATGTGTTTTTGCTGCCTACTTCCATCTATGTGCTATAAACGTCCCACTGTGGCCTGTATTCATGCTATGTGTCTGTGAAAGCTGCCTCAATGTCCTTTGCACTGGAAAACAAACACAAACAGTCTCGAGAAAATATAGAGGAGACCAATAACAACCTAGGAAGAGCCAATAAACCTTGGGAAAACAAAAAAACAAAAACAAAAGAACAAACAAAAACAAACAAAACAATTCTAAGAGACTCTTGGCTGGAACCCCCCCTTTCCTCAAGACTTCCCCAGAATTGCTTTTTTTTTTGTTTGTTTGTTCTTTTGTGTCTTTTTGTTTTCTTTGTTTGTTTAATGTTTTTGGCACCCCCTAGATCCAAATATTGCCTTGCCTTGCCTGCTGCCACTAAGAATATTCAGAAAATCTTGGCTGGGAACCCACCCCCTCCAGAGAGTCTGAAAATATAGATTTTTCTTGTTTTTTTCAATGCTTTTGGTACCGCTCTAGATCCAAAAAGCTTTGCCTTGCCTGCTGCCACCCTGGAAGTGCAGTTTCTATAGTAAAATCTAGGCCTAAGAACAAATGAAAAATAGCAAACAACTGCACTCTCAGGGCCTGCCGTTCTGTTTTTTTTAAACCCCCCCCGTGGCAGGCATGTCTACCCTAAAAGCAAAAGAACATGCCGGTGAAAAGGCTGCATCATCCATCCCAGCTTTAAGGGTTCAGCTCTTTTGATGGTGAAACAAACACATGTCAACAAAAAGGCTTACTCCTCTGGCCAATGCAGGTGCATGACTCGCGTTGTCTTTTTACCATTTTACCAACATCCGTATTTCAACATAGTGCAAGGCTAATATGGGCCAACATGGGACTTCGGCCTTACGGGTAAGCAACGTTGATTACTTGCAAAAAACACATGTGACACATTGACAGCACAACAAACAAGGTGCACGATTCAGCATGTTTGCTTTAGCATTCATCTGCACAGCGATCGATGTCTCATGATGTCTCGTGATGATATCTCGTGTGTCCCATGCAAGCTGACTGCTTCGGGCGCAAGTACATCTCGGTCGCGCATCGCCAATGCGAAGTACCAGAGCAGTTTGGAGTGCTCAACGCCAAGAACTGCGGGCGTCTACGGGGTGAACTCCTGGGCGGTGAACACCAGTACCCATATCATACCCAGCAGAACCAGTTTTCAATACATATATATATATATATCGCTGGTAACCAGTGGTTCTAAGGACCAATTTACAAAAAACACACACACATGAACCAGACCTGGTTCCTTGTGGTGATATCGGGAATCCACTGGTACATGTGCATCTGCCAAACGTCTTGTTGACCAAGATTCAAGTATTCTTTTTGGTGCAGGTGATAGAAACATGGTGGGAAAATCACGACCACTCTTTACTAATTATCGCACGTTTTGGCAGTGGGTCATCTACGGTGCCCCTACTAGTAGTGAACACATGCAACTAGACAGGATGCACATCTACTCAATTATGGGGGTATTGGTGTTCACCCAGGTCCATATTTGGTGAATTGCAAAACATTTTCCACATCAGCTGCACAGCAATAGCGATCCGCCAGCTGCACGGTTAGATATACCCATAGAAAGTTTGCCGTCTGAGGAACAAAGTTTCTAAACAATAAATATAGTTGTTAGAGTGACACCTAATGAAAGCTGAAAAAAACTTGGAAGCTGGAAAATGCGTTGAACCTAGACTGAACAGTGATTCTTTTCTTTTGTGAGTCACTGCATCGATCATTCTCTTTCTGCAGCAAGCAGGTCCAAGTACCAGCGATTGCTTCCCGATGGGGAAAACCTGTCAACTAGCTCCAATGGTGGATGCTGGATGCCCGTCTCTTTTTAGCGACATCCAAAAACAATTCATTTCGAAATGGAAGAGCTGAACCCCAAAAAAGCACCCCTGTGTCATGTGTCCCCTATAAACGGCACCCGCTGCTCATCTTTGGTCCTCAGGTGGTACGAAGCCGCATGAAACCCTTCCTCCGGTGTGTTCTTCCTTTTGCTCCCGAAAAAGCCTCAAATAAGAAACTCTCCAAACTGGAGGCTTTTGAACTCCAAACTCTCCAAACCCTTCACCGTCGTAGTTAGGCTCCTTGAAGTCCTTAAGATTCTTCGAATCTTAGAACACTCACCTATGGACCCATATGGTCCAGAAGTCCATGAGCTCCAAGAAACATCTTCCAGTCTGGTGACTCTAGTCTGGTGACCTACACTCCCCTGAAACAATCATGGAAGTGGACAGTTTCCCCTTGGAAGACGACTTTCCTCCATGATTGTTGCAGGGAGGGCACTTGGAAAAAAGATGCTTCTTCATACGCCGCAAGGCGACGAACGTCGTGTCTGCAGTGTCGGTCGAAGTCGTCTGTCTCCACCACACCACCGATCGAGCGAGGGTGTCGAAATGGTGAGGTCGGCTGTGAACTAGGTCGATGTTCTTCTTGCAGGGACACTCGGAACGCCTGGGAGGTGTCCCTATAAATCAATACAATATACATCACCCAAAGGCTCATTGGACCCTCAGTCCGCCAGGGTTTTGGACCGAACCAACATGTAGCAGTTGGTTCGGGTCCATGAGCCTTTGGGTACACCGACTTCGTCGTACCTCCAAACCGGTTCGTTATGACTGGACCCGACTGGCTGGCACCCGGGCCCCGGTCGTCCCAGCGAAACGAAACGAAGGTACGACTGGAGGCCGGTTTTTCTCAACCAAAACCTGCTCATATATTATATAGTTCCTCGATGTTCAACGTCCTCATGGACAGACCATCGATCTCTCATGTATCCCGTGGTCCAACATCGAGTTTCATCTCACCCTGAAAGGCCCAAGCAGGGCCTAAGCAGGGCCTATAACCTGCATGTGTGGGGCCAAACTCGACAGATCTTCAGAAGTGGGGCCAACCTCGACACCGTCACCGTCCACGTTCGGGTCAAACGGTCACAGGGTCGGATTGCTCGTGTCTTCGTGGACCTTGAAGGATCGAAGATACTGGAGATGGCCGTACAACCAGCAAAGGTGGGTTAGAACCCGAAGTAGATCCTATATAGGTACCCCTCATTTTCCGGGTCCTATATGGTCCTAGTTCAGGTCACTGGCTACCTCTGTAGGAAAACCAATACCAAAAACGATCCAAAAACGCTCAGACCAGTTGGCGTCGACTGGGTCCAAAACTTGGACGTACGACTTACACAGGTGAAAACTGCGAGAAGAACCAAGGACCGATCCTTCCAAGCTCCTCCGACGAGCTCGGTTTTCGTATGGTTTCGTGGATGGCACGGCCCCGGTTCGACTGGGATGACCAGACGCTTCGACGCGTCGCCTGCTTCGCTTGGTCTAAGTATCGTACCTGGGCGACCATCGCCGCATCGTTGGTGAGAGGCCTGGTGGGGGGCTCCTGGCCCATATCCTCAGGTTCGGTGGTTAGACCCCAAACCCACCACAAGCACCTTCGAAACGGAGGTGGTTGAAGCCCCAAAAAGGGGGCGATCCAAAGCAACTCCGCTGGCGTCTGCTTCACCAAGTGTTCTCGTGCTTCCCTATCTGCCAGGAACTTTGGCGGTTCATGAGGCCGTGCGGGTGAACATCATCGAGGTGATGGCCCGTGAGGTTTATGAAACATGGCAACTGTAGCCGACTGTAGCAATGAGATTCCTCACGTCAGTCCCGTAGTGTGGAGGGACATGTCCCTCCAGTCGGAAACTGATTCATGGCAAATTCTTGCCACTTCTTGTTAACCTCAGATCAACAGAAAAACATGCATAGTGTATGGCAATGTCCTATATAGAAAGCATGAAGCTGTCACAAGCTGTGGTACGATGTGGTAACTTCTGGTACCACTGACAGTTGGTGGATCACCAATTCCAACTATCTCTGAGCTTGGAGTGGTTATAGCATCAATGAATCAAGTCTAGCGCCTATTGTAGGGAGAAAGGACTTCGCCATCAAGGTTCGGGTATCCCATTGGAGAAATGAAGAGCAATGACTCAACAGAGCGGGACAAACACTAGAGACCTGGGATGGGAAACCACTGGTGTTTGGGGGCGGTTTCTGAATTGAAGGTGATCCAAAGTCTGTTTAGGTCCTTGCACCCCAAAAACATCCTCAGGATGGCCCACTGAGAATCTTGGAATCTTGCCACGGGCTTTGGCCCGTTAAACCCTTTGAGACATCAAAGGTGCATCCATGTGCTAACAAACCACAGATCTGCACAGATTGGCAACCAACCACACATCCAAATGCGGTCTACTTATTCTACTTACCAAATACGTTCCGAAAACCATCAGGGGAAAATCTCCCCTCGGCCCCACCAGGGCGCACCCTCTGCGCTAGATCGCAACCTGTCCCCGAGGCCACCAGCAGCAGCACCTAGTGACTCGGATGGACTGCGACCCCGGAGGCCGTGGGTGCCGGAGAGGCCATTCCAACAGAACCTTTTGTTCTCTACCAGCACCCGACTTGGTGCTTCCTGGTGACAACAGGTGCCCAGAATTCCACCTGTTAGGGTCAAACAGCCTGGCCAGGAGGGTTCTGGTATAGTCTACTACTCAACACTCTTCCTTGCGCACCTGGTCTTCTCGGAACGGCGGTTGATCTGGCGTCGGAACAATCACTTCGGTTTGTCAGGTCTGTCTGTATAAATCGCGTAGGTCTGTCAGGGAACGTTTGCCCAAAAGTTGTGGTTTTACTGACCCCTCACCTGGTTTTTTGGAAACAAACCAACCAGCTCCGCTCAACCTGTTCAGCTGCAGTTGTCACTTGTTCATTTCCATTACCCAATTACGTTTTTTTGTTCCTTGGCCCTTGACAAAGAAATGCGCACAACAACTGTCCAGACATCACACTCTGTATCACATCGTCAAAGCCCTTGCCTCTGCTGCCTCCTTGACCCGCCCCTGCCGCACGCGATGCCTCACCACGCACACGAGACGAGGCACGTTTTCGACCGATGAACCCGCGTTGCGCTGCCGCCCTGTGAGTTTTGGCACTCCGACGAACACATCACAGGGGAGTGGAACCATGGCACCAACTTTTTGTACAGGAAAGTGGTCGTCAGAGTGTAGAGGGTTTGTCATCTCAATGCAGTCATTGCTCGGTAGTAGGGTTCAGTTGCGCTTTTGGTTAAAAAAGCGCTGTTGCGGTCCCAAAACGCTGCAAAGGAGGGAGTATCCAGGTAGGCAACAGTATTAAAAAAAAAACATCCTCTCTTAGATTGACAAAACTTAAGCATCTAAGCAGTCGTTGATGGAAGAAAATGAAGCATTTGAAAAGTAGATTCTGGGTTGCCAAAAGGTTACGTAGGATTTCCTCCTTCAACAACATCCCCCGAGCACATACTCTAACTCATGCA
>CAXAMN010001181.1:424697-470357 GCA_963970005.1 Durusdinium trenchii | reverse complement strand
GCTGGAAGGAATGTTTTGGGTCGCGATGCCCCCAGTTTGAGGAAACAGGGCGTAAAAGGCAGCCTACCAGGCCCAAGCCTACGAAAGGGCAGGTAGCAAAGCGCCTCATCGGCTCTGGGCCTGTTTCCCGCCAAAGGGGCCAAAGGAGTGGACAAGCACAAGCGGCACACACGCAGCACAAGCGCATCAGTTCAAGGTGCCCAACTGTTTGACATGTTTTACACGAGAAAAATGATCTGTGAAGGCTGGGAGAAGTGTGGTCAAAGAAGAAACGTCAGTTTATGACATGCCTGGTCTGGCAATGTGGTTGGTGCGCACTCAGTACGGAAGAATCACCACGAAATTCCTTGCGGTCGCAATGCTTGTAGCAAATTGTAGTGTTCGAGAAACCCAGTGCAACCCCCGTGTTCTCAGTTGTTTGATGAAATGCGCAGAAATGTGATAATGCCGGCAGATTGTCAAGAGTTTTGCACAAGGACTGAATCATGCAAAAACATTGGGATTATTAAAATGTAGATGTTTTGGAGGGCCATCTTGGCAGCTGAACAGCTAGAGAGAGAGAGAGTCTACAATGGTTTGAACAAGATTTGTGTGCTACAAGTTGCCAATAGCTCGAAGAATTTCTCAGCTCATCTGTGTTAAAATCGATGCAAAAGGAGAAACATCGAATCTATGGAACCAAAAGCGCCAAAGCACATCTTCGGTTCTTGTGGTGCACATCTGTCAAAAGTTCTACCTGTAGAGAGTCAGTTCACAGAATCTGCTCGACCGGGTCATGATTTCGGGCAAGTCCTGATATTCATCGATGTCGCAGGTCAGAGTCCAACACGACAGTCCTAGATTCCCTAGACACGAGTCCAACAAGCACCCTGACACTCTTGTCAAAGTGCACTGAAGAGCTTGAGCTGGTTGGGCCTGAGCCATAGCCGCCATAGCCCCTGAATATAGAAAGGTTACTGCTTTGTTGCGGTTTTGCTTGCTGCATTGGTAATGAGGTTGGCATCAGCGCACCATGGGATTCCAGCACTCTTTTTCCAAGACAATCTCCATGGCAGCCCTTATGCCACTTGGCCTGAAACACTCTCTTGCCACCTTTTTCAAGAAGACCCAGCGGTGTGTATTGCTTTCTTCCGTGTGTTCATGAGAACGTGGTGGCTAGCGGCTAAATCCTGTAGTAGAAGTTAGAAATACCAATACACCACCCCGCAACCTTCAAGCTGCAACGAATCGGTGGACAACACGTCTTTCTGTGGAACAGAGGGCGTTCACCCCCTTTTGCAATTTGACAGTAAAAGTCTATTATGCTGTTGCCGTTGCTAGATCGGCAGGCACTGCAGAGCACACCTAAGAAGTTCATCGTGCACCATGAGGGCTTCAGTGCTGACATGTGATGCCTTGCAAAAAGCATTGGGGCCGTTCTTCCCTCTCCTGTCTAAAATGGTGATCTGTCACGATCCTTCTGCTTAATGCGTTGCAACAAGGATTCCTTATGTTGGCTGACCCGGAAGCTCCTGAGTCAAGGTGGGCTTCACGAAATCAGCAAAGGTAAGTGTCATCCAACTCTGAAGCGGAGAAATCCCTTGCATTCAAGACCTTTGGGATCACGTTTCCTCGGATCTGCTCTGCTGCACGGCACTAATCGCCATCACGTGACACATGAAACAAACGTATTTGGTTAGAAGCAAGGAAGAAAAAAACGAGTCTTGGGACTCGGGCGAAGAAAAGCGTTGCTGTGCTAACTCATGAACATGGAATGTCTGGGCAATACACTTTGCTTGCGTCGCATTGCCCAAACATTGTAGGGGGGCATCGATACTAGGTTGGAGGCCATCGCTTGTAGGTCGGAGGCCATAGCTTCTAGCGGCCTTTGAAAAAGTCCTTTAATGCTGTTACTTAGGTTGCGTTGCCGACAAGGTCGGTTGGTATTGTGTGTGAATGAATATATGCGACGACCATCAACGACGTCTCCCGAGCTTGCTGCAGGCTGAGCTGTAGCCCTTGGTTTGGCCACGCTCTCATCCTCTGCGCTTCCAATCACCTTACAGCTGCTTCGAATGCCCTTTGCAGCCATGATTCTCTTTTCCTGATGGCTTCTCACTTCTCACTTGCAACTCTGTTTTTCTCAGGTTGGAAGCGCTCTTAGGTTGCTGATGATCAACTCCCCCGAATCCCCACGAGGGAACTGTTCCAAGCCAATATGTAGTTTTGCAGTTTCAGACTGCATGCACGCTACACGGAACTATAATTTGTGTTTCTCAATCGGGCTGCGACTTGGCAATCCGCCCAGACCAAAGCATACACCAAACAACAACAGCGTCTCTTCATTTTCATGCTGTTGACAGAAGCATTGGCAGTTCAAGCCACCTCTTCTTTTCCGGCCAACAACACCCCTCTTGGCGTTTGTGGTTTCTAAGCTATGATTTAGACAGAGCCACAACCAAACGTATTGAGCACGTACCCTTTCAGATGCCTACAACACTACTGGTAAGGCCTCACCAGCTACTGACAAGGACAATCCAAACTTAACCACCGGAAGTAGCACTGCTTTGCTGCGAAAGCATACCGCAACTAAAGCAGGTCTGGGTCTATTTATCTGGAATTGATTGAATATTCTGCAATGCTGTTTCTGAAGTGACTTGAACAATTCCTTACAGTGCATTGAACCTAGACAACCTCTCGCACATCTTCTCTGCCAAAAACGCTTGCACCTAGCGGACCTAGCGGAGACACGCAACACACAATGACAAGACTGTTGCGTCATATTCCACCTAAGAATTGAGGCTTGGCACCAACGTTGCGGAATGGCTGGGCTGGCACCTGGGTTGTGGAATACGTGAAAAAGTGGAATGCAGGAATGCATGATCCGGAATTGGCAAACAATGAGTCATGCCTCTCAAGAGGACCTTTTTGGGAGGTTCCGGAGGTTTGGTAACATGACTAGACAACCCTGAACCGCCGCGGATAAGCAACACAGACTGTACAAGGTGCCCACAATAAATGAATTTCGAATGGAAGGGATGGCGTCTGAATGGCTTGATCGGAATCGCCTCCTCCATACTTCGCATGGCCTAAAAGAAAGTTGCGGTCTTTGGATCTACACTGTGCAATTGTCACACCGTGCAACTGCAAGTGGGAAAACACATTGGTTTTCACAGACTGCGATCCTCGGATCGATCTCTGGGGTTTGTGGCGTTGTCATCCTCTCAAATCTATCCCCTTGAGAAACCCACGCGCAAATTTAGCCTCGTAGCCAACAACTCAAGAATTAAGCGATCCAAATTCATTGCTTTCGTCATCAAAACAATGTTGGAAGCAGAAAATTAAAACAAAAAACCTGGAACCAAAACACTGCAAAGTGACGACCACAAGTCTGGAAAATACAACTCAACTCAAAAGCTAGGTTCAAGGTGCATTAGGCCCTTTCATTACTGATAGGTTGTGTACACGGCCATGGCCCCAGCTCAGGACAAAAGCCGCACACTCAAAGTGAACGGAGATCTTACGCTCACAAACGTAATGACTCTATGTCACAAAGCCCAAACGACAGGTTCAAAGTTTAGGCACACTTCTCTCTCAAATTCAAAGTAGGCAAAACAAAGCTAAGCTAAACCCGAACGGTTGCAATGAAACCATCCATCTATACACAACTATGCCATGTAACATGTACATGTAACTGGTGCTACATCTGATCACGCCTCCCAAGCTAAACTCCTAAGGGATGTTATGCGAGTCAGGGTTCGCACATGAGTGAGTTGGCTAGTAGCCCTTCAGTGCATCTTGGTCTGGACGAAGTACCTACTCTGGCCCAAACCGCTCAAGCTCTCAGTGTGAATTCATACTCACCTTCCAGGTAATGGAAGTTCATGCCTTTCATGGCGATGTTCATCTTCTCCTCGGTGACAGCTTTCGTTAACACATCGGCCAACATTCGGTCGGCGCTTTCTTTCTTGAGACGAAACTCCTTCTTTACTGCACGCTCTTGCACCCAGTGGAACTGAGCGTCAACATGTTTGCTTCGTCCCAAGCCAAGCCGGTTTCCCATGGCGATGCCAGCGGAAGCGTCCATTGTCACCTCTTTGCTGGGAAACAATCCCCAATTCTTTGGCAGTTGATGCGACTCCAAGCAATTGACATGCTCCAGAAACAAGTCCATAATACTCAGATTCGCCACTGCTAAGGGAGACAACTAATCCTAGACAAGATTGTTTCGTCTTTCTCCTCTCTAGAAAAGATTGTTTCGTCTTTCTCCTCTCGCCTTTGTCCAATGGAAGGCTATCGCCAACTGCAATTGTGAGCAGTAGCTTCAATGCTGCTAAGCTCGGCATGGCTGCTAAAAATCGTCAAAGCCTGAGCCTCTTTTGATCTCTTGCGCCACCAATCCACTCCTTTGGTTTCATCTTGCTTCCATGGATTCGACAACGTCGATTTCATCTCTTCTTGCTTACTCTCTCGAACTTTTCAGATAAGAATTCCTTGCCACTGATGTCATCGTAATACCACCAGTCTCTTGCTTCTTCTGCCAATTCTTCTGGCAGTGAAATTGCACTGGTTTCTCTGGCTTGATGCTCAATCAATACTCTGTCTTCTAGGATTAGGCTCTCTCTATGCCTTGGATCTTGTTCTATCGGCTTCATCTTCGCGCTGTTCATGTTGCGCTTCATGTTCTCTTTTCTCTCCACGCGGCTCAGGTTCGCGCGGTCTGCGAATTCCTGACGCTGACGCAGACGCTGTTCTTGGTGCAGGTGGTGCTGTTGCTGGCTCATAGTATAGTTCTGTCACAGTGTCCATCTTGTGCGGTAGTGCTGCGTTGAGTATCTTTGGTGGAAGGTCAAGACCCACCACCTTCGCTAAGTAGATTTCAAAACGTCCCACACACAAGACAAAGCACTTGCAACAGCACTCATCAAAAGCACAACAAAGCCACCACGCTCTTTTCTCGCGCACTTGAGCCAAACAAGGAAAGTTCAAAAGGCTGTGAGGCACTCCGAAGGTGTCGAGCTTAAAGCGCCCAAACACAGAACTGTTCACGAACCATTCACACCACAAAACCTACAAAGGCTTCTCTTCCAAGCTTCTAAACACACTGCATTCCATGAGCTATTGCTCTACAAAGCTCTCCAAAACGCTTCAATCTGAAAGTTCTCAAAAGAAATACGGCGCAAAGCTCTGAAACATGAGCGCGACTGTTCTCAAAACAGCTGTTCCTCGTACTGCACTCAAGACCAGTCTGCGGCTTCGACTCTCTTCGCGACATGATACACAACAACAGTGTCCTACTACTACAGTATTATGATGTTAAGTAGCTGCTGTCAAAATGACATGAGATGCGTCAAGTCCACGACTAAACTTCTTGTTGCACGGGTACGGACGCCATGTGGGCGGTGTGCCCAGGTCATCATGAGAAGGATGGAGACTCTGCATATTGGTAAGGGGAGCAAACCAAAAAACAAAGAACCACCACAAAACAACCCCCAAAACCAACAAGACCCCAAAACAGAAAACCAGCACCAGAAGACCCCAACAATCAATGTGTGCAGAGTTTCGCACTGTACAAAGGTGAGACATGTGAAACGTGAAAATATCGTTGAACTAACTAATCGGGCCTGAATTCGCGTACTTTGCCATGCAATGGACTGGGACATTGAGTTGTCACCCTTGAAGGCCATTCACCAGTGGCCTTCGGGAACAGGCAAGGGGTAGGTCAAACCTTGCCAGGTCAGGTTGCAAGCACTTCAGCCATATTTGAACGCACGACAGTTTCAGCTGGTACGAACTGTTGGCAGCACTTCATGTCAGTTTTGATCATCTAGGACCATCAGTGGTTGCAATGCAATACAGGCCTTGGAAAACAGCCTGCCTAGAGCACAGCTATTACACACGGCTGCACAAGCAAAGGCGACTGTGGCCGATCGTGGGCACGGAAGTGGTGGACATTGCAAACAAGCGCAGCAGCAGGTAACCTACCGACCTCCTTCGCGCAGGGGGAGGCTGCACACACCCGCCCAATAACTCCGGGCAGGATGCGGCGGGAGCTTGGGCGGCGTGCAAATATGCAAAATGGGGTGGATAGAGCGGTCATCATGCCAGACATGCATGGCCCTGGTGAAACATGGTGAAACTAAATCTCCTAGCATGGTACTTTGTGCCCTCTTTGGACAAGATTGGCTGAATGCAGACGCCTCCAGGCGAAGAACTGAGGTTCGCACCCGGGCGCCAATCGTCTACTATTCTGCCGACGCGTGCCAATCACCGGCCAGGAGCTGAGGCTCGCGAGGTCGGCTCACTGACAGCAGGATGTTGAGACGCAATTGGCAAGCAGCTGGTCTGCACAGATTGGCCAGCTATTGCTGTCAAGGCCTCTGCTTAATTGGCATAGCCCTGTGGCATGATGGTGGGTGCGTTTGAAAGTGAGCACTTCCTTTGGTCTATGGAGTTTGGTGTGCGCACTGACATGATTACGCTATAGTGCTTCGGCGGTCTGTGCAAGCGGGAATGGATGAGCTTGGGCCAGGCCTGACATTTTTTTGCACGAGTGGAGGCGCTGTGTGTGCAGGTTTTGCACAAGTCACCTTAGTCGATTCTCGATTTAAGATCGAGTTACCAGCAAGGTTGCGAGGCAAAAAGGATCAACAAAAAACAACACCAACAAACACAAACCAACAAAACCAAACACAAAACCGCAAGCGCAACCTTTAAAGTAATTCGTAAGGCCATAAAGGCACGAGGATGAGTGAGACAGGGGCGATGAATTCCAAAGTGTTGGAATTGCACTCAGTAGTTCTTGTCCATCAACGAATTGCAAAGAAGATGCATGGGCGTGTGCACACGGCATGTAGAGCCAGGGAATGCTCACACGTCAGCGGGCATCACAGTGCCGCCGTTGGCACTTTGTAAGAAGGTAAGAAGCCGGGCTTTGCAACATGGCGTGGTAAAACCACATCACGAAAACCTGATGCACCTTCCAGGGTGCATTCGAGTGCATTGGTATGGTCCATAAAATTCAAAATTGGACACATTGAGTCTGGTGACATGCTCGACGACTGGCAGCAATGAAGGCGGAACCTGGCAGGCAACTTGAGGGAAAACCACAGCCGTCACACCCGGTATTTCCACAAAACCGGGAATGAAGGGCAGTGAGAGGTGACAACCAGGGTTCAAAAAGGGGGCGTCAAGAGGCATGCCCCTCACATGCCTCCCCCCAAGGGGGGAGGTCACACACGAAGCACACCAAGCATTCACAGCTCACCAACAGCTCAGCGAAGCAAGCTAAGCATGACGTGCTTCAAGGAGGCTAAACCAGATGACGCGTGCAGAACGGTCAACCAATCCATGCAGGGCCCCACTAACCATCCGAAAATGAGTGAAGGGGTGAGACAAAGTGAACCACCATTTTCCTAATTCTGTGCACTGTACTCATCCAGATCCACCACGCGGGTAGCAGTCTGGGACTGTCTAACTGCTCAGGTCAACGAAAGGCAAGCAGCACTGCACCAGAGTCTACAATTCCAAGGACCAGCACGCGGGTGCAAGTCGACGCACTAGCGAGCACTAGCAGGCACTAGTGACGCTGCATTCGCAGTCATGCTTATCGAGCGGTCCTATTGCTATTCAAGTCCAAGTGACAGGCACTCTTGCTTGGGCCCTTCTGGGCAGTTTTTTGATGGACAGTGGACACATTTGGACACGTTTTGTGCACTCTACGGGAGCGCATGACCCAGACCAGGCCTGCACACAAGTGCCAACCAAGGCCTGGCCATCACACTGCCAGAGTGTGCCTTTAATTGAGGGCAGCAAAGGAATCTGCCCACTGATCATCATCTTCTTGCTGCGTGGCAGCCATCGAACCCACTTCGGCATGTCTAGGTTATCACATTGGAGAAAAGCATTTGCACAAGCATATGCCCCTCTCCAAGTCAAGCTTTGGTCCGTTCGCTCAAATCGATTGAGCTGCGTGCACCCTCCAAATGCTCTTCTTGCAAAATAGAGCAGCGCAGGGGGCACTTGAACCTCCGTTAAGGAGGTACATTTTAGGAAAGCCTCCTGCTGGATCTTTCGGAGTTTGCCCGGAAGTTGAAGAGTTCGCAAGTGCTTGCAATGCGCAAATGCACAACTCATGATTTCCTTGATTTCCGTCCTTGAGAGGTCTTCGAGTTGCAGCTGCAACAGCGCTCACAGGCTGCTGATCCCATCCATGAAAACTCTGGAGGCAAGTTCAGTTCTGCGGCTTCTGGAAAACAGCATTCCTGCAAGCTTCGCAGCAATTTGGTTGGTCCATGCTCCGACAGCTCAAGGCTGATGTGGCGTAGCGCTGTGCATTTGTGGAAGGCTCGAGGCCCCAGCTCTGCCTGCGGCGCGAGCTGCTTGACAGTGTCGTTATTCATTCCAACTTGCAGCAGGGCAACGCACTCTTTAAAAACTTGTGCTCCAAATTCTCTGCAACCCGGAGCAAGGACTCTGCGCAGTGCATAGCAGCGGCTAAAGACTCGCGTTTGCAGGCTATCTGCGTCGTCTAGATGCACAATTTGGAGGTGTTGGCAATGGTGCCATGCACACTCTCCTATGATCCGGTAACCTGCATCTACTTGCACATGCCGCACCCTTGCAAGATGCGAGAATGCTTGTGGGTAAATTCTGTCAACTGGCTCGAGAGGACTCGAAGGGCTTTGGTTTCTCACTGCATTTGCCCCTTATGTTCAGCTTTCTCTGCACAGGGACTCACTACGACGTAAAACAATTGCAGTTCCTCAGGGTTTGCCAGATGGGATCGACCAACTTCTGTTGCGAATTACGGCAGACAAAGTCCAGCTCGCAACAAAAAGTGCTGCTTGTGCCCAGTTCAGAAACTTGTTCTGGCACTGCATTTTCAAATTCCTGAAGACCATCATATTCTTGAAGGTCGATCATGAGCTGGACTTTCTCCCCCGCCAGTGTGGTCAAGATCAGATGGATGACTATTGACCTTTCTTCGCTCACTGCGAGGTAGACACAGACATATGGTCAGCAAACATGGTCGGCACCACCCCACACAACAGCGCTGCCCTTGCCGTTAAGCCAAAATTCCTTGCGGCAGACTACGGACATGACGAGTACACCTGCAAAGGCTCCTTCCGGGACCATTTCCTCTGGGTTATGGGGACATGAATAGCAAGCGGGGCATCATATGCGGGACACCCCTCTAGGAGTTCCTGCGTGTGGAGGGTTTCACTGCAGTCCCTAAAGATTGTGCAGTATTCCTTGCTCTGCTGCAGCTTGTCCCAGATTGGGTTCTCTGGGTGGTCTGTGTGGCCAGGTGCAAAAAATCTATTATTTTTTTTCCACGAGTACGGACGCCATGTGGGCATGATGCCCAGGTCATCATTGAAGGAAGGGAAATACAATCAGATGGTGGAGAAAAGGACAAAGACAACCCAACAACAAACCAAACCAAACCAACCACAGCCCACAGGCCGAGACTCCACCACCAAGTAGTGTTTCCTCTGCACTAGGGTGAAACAAGTGAGACGATGACTGCTAACTATCTATGGGCCTGAATTCACGAAAGAAGAGCATGGCAGCGAGGGTTTGTGCTCTAGCAAAATCTCAACGAAGTCGTCAAATGGACTTCACATCACTATCACCAGTGACCAACGGCCACTGCACAGAGTGGCAAAAACCTGGTCACAATGCAAGTCCCGGGCATTGGTATGATCTACCGCAGGTCTGATCCTTGCCTAAGTGGATCAGTAGTTGCTATGCTGATCATGCCGTGGAAAAATCCTTTCTTGTAGCACAACCCTTGCAACTGGTTGCGCAAACAAGTCAAGAGGCATAGTAGTGTTCAGGCAGTGGCGGCCATAGCAAACGACGAAAGCCTGCTGGTAAGGGTGCGAAAAGCATTCCCCCCCGAAGGGAGGTCATCTCTGCACCCTTCGGCGCGCAAAGGTGCCAAAACGGGGTGTGCCCTAACCTTGAGAAATGCTGTGTCATTGCAAAAGCATTGTCCTGTTGCGTGCAAGGCCCGTGTGAAACAGGTGAAACCGTGGACCTATCCTAGCATGGTACATGTGCCTCTTTGTACAAAATTGGTAATGTCGGACATCAACAGAGGGAACTAAGGTTCCCCCTGGGCATCCTCCATTGCCATTCTGTACCACCCGCCTGTTGGGAACGAGGAGCTAAGGCTCTCATTCCTGTTGGCTCACTGTATCGTGGATGTCGAGAACAAGTTGGCGACTCTACTCAATGTTTGCACATTTCACTTGACGTAGCTTCCTGGCGGAGTGCTTATGCACCATTCCCGCCGCGAAAGCATTGCTGGCCTTTGGTGCAGGTTCTAGAAAGTCTTCTCTCCATAGATCATTGGCATCGGCCGGCAAAAATCGGAGCCATTTGGGCTGATCGAGTTGCTCACATTTGTCAAAGGCATTGGCCACCAATAGAGGAATCAGTGATTCCCCGATCACGTCCATCTCGACATTGGAAGTTGGCCACAAGATCCTGATATGAACACAGGAAGCGTTAAGCATGACATGGCTCACCCTAACCATTGCATTACTTACACTTCCTAGAATTGACGATGCGTAGAGCGTGCAGTTCTTTGGGCTGAACCTGAGAAATGTTCCTCCTGGTTGTCTCAATCGGAGCACCACACTCTGTATATTTATCAATGCATTCGGTGGGTTTTGGATGGTTACATCATGACGCGGACTAATACATGCGTCCAAAGCAGCGCAGCTTCGTCCATTCAGGCAGATCTGCACGCGTTGCACACTGCGCCAGGCAGGAACTCAGGTTTCAACCTGGAGTGCAGTACGCTTGGTTTGTACGTTGTTTGTCAAGACGAAATGCCTTATTGTTCTCTATCTACTTGGAATACAGGGAGTGACAAGCATGACATAGCCCCCCTAGCCTAAGCTTTGTACTACTTGCACATCCTGAATTTGCGCAAGAACATAAAGCCAGAACAGAGACAAAAGGTTAAGATCTGATACATGCTCTTGCAGAGAAGACTACCTTAGACGAACCCTTGTGCGAAAGGCTAGTTCGAAAGAACTGCCGAATCTTGTTAGGCACAAACAAGGACAGACAAGGATGAGCCCTCTTGGCGTATCTGACAAACTTAACTTCGCGCGGAAGGGCCAAGTAAAGACTTTGACGCGACGGGCTTGGAGCCCACCGGCGGCGGATGAATGGCCTCAAGGGCCTTTGACATGAGGGCGCACTCTCAACACTCGCATGCCTGGCCACAAAATCCTGGTATGAACACAGGAAGCGTTAAGCATGACATGGCTCTCCCTAACCATTGCATTACCTACACCTCCTGGAGTTGACGATGCGTAGAGCGTGCAGTTCATTGGGCTGAAACTGAGAAGTGCTCCTCCTGGTTGTCTCAAATGGAGCACCACACTCTTTATATTTTCCAATGCAATCTGTGGGTTTTGGATGGTTACATCATGACACGGACTAATACCTGCGTCCACGGCAGCGCAGCTTCGTCCATTCAGGCAGATCTGCACGCGTTGCACACTGCGCCAGGCAGGAACTTAGGTTTCCACCTCAGTGCAGTATGCTTGGTTTGTACGTTGTTTGTCAAGACGAAATGCCTTATTGTTCTCTATCTACTTGGAATACAGGGAGTGACAAGCATGACATAGCCCCCCTAACCTAAGCTTTGTACTACTTGCACATCCTGAATTTGCGCAAGAACATAAAACCAGAACAGAGACAAAAGGTTAAGATCTGATACATGCTCTTGGAGAGAAGACTACCTTGGACGAACCCTTGTGCGAAAGGCTAGTTCGAAAGAACTGCCGACTCTTGTTAAGCACAAACAAGGACAGACAAGGATGAGCCCTCTTGGCGTATCTGGCAAACTTAACTTCGCGCGGAAGGGCCAAGTAAAAACTTTGACGCGACGGGCTTGGAACCCACCGGCGGCGAATGAATGGCCTCAAGGGCCTTTGACATGAGGGCGCACTCTCAACACTCGCATGCCTGGCCACAAAATCCTGGTATGAACACAGGAAGCGTTAAGCGTGACATGGCTCTCCCTAACCATTGCGTTACTTACACCTCCTGGAGTTGACGATGCGTAGAGCGCGCAGTTCATTGAGCTGAAACTGAGAAGTGCTCCTCCTGGTTGTCTCAATTGGAGCACCACACTCTTTATATTTACCAATGCAATCTGTGGGTTTTGGATGGTTACATCGTGACACGGACTAATACATGCGTCCACAGCAGCGCAGCTTCGTCCATTCAGGCAGATCTGCACACGTTGCGCACCGCGCCAGGCAAGAACTAAGGTTCCCACCTGGAGTGCAGTATGCTTGGTTTGTACTTTGTTTGTCAAGACGAAGTGCCTCATTGCTCTCTGTCTGCTTGGAATACAGGGAGTGACAAGCATGACATAGCCCCCCTAGCCTAAGCTTTTTACTGCTTGCACACCCTGAATTTGCGCAATAACAGAAAACCAGAACAGAGACAAAAAGTTAAGATCTGATACTTGCTCTTGGAGAGAAGGCTACCTTAGACGAACGCTCGTGCAAAAGGTTATTTCGAAAGAAGTGCAGAATCTCGACAAGCAGAGACAAGGAAGGCAAGGATGAGCCCTCTTGGCGTATCTAGCAAACTTAACTTCGCGCGGAAGGGCCAAGTAAAAATTTTGACGCGACGGGCTTGTGGCCCACCGGCGGCGAATGAATGGCCTCAAGGGCCTTTGACATGAGGGCGCACACTCAACACTCGCATGCCTGGCCACAAATTCCTGGTATGAACACAGGAAGCGTTGAGCATGACATGGCTCTCCCTAACCATTGCATTACTTACACGTCCTGGAGTTGACGATGCGTAGAGCGTGCCGTTGTTGGCCACAAGATCTGGTATGAACACAGGAAGCGTTAAGCATTACATGGCTCACCCTAACCATTGCATTACTTACACTTCCTGGAATTGACAATGCGTAGAGCGTGCAGCTCTTTGGGCTGAACCTGAGAAATGCTCCTCCTGGTTGTCTCAATTGGGGCACCACACTCTGTATATTTATCCATGCATTCTGTGGGTTTTGGATGGTTACATCATGACACGGACTAATACATGCGTCCACAGCAGCGCAGCTTCGTCCATTCAGGCAGGTCTGCACGCGTTACACACTGCGCCAGGCAGGAACTCAGGTTTCAACCTGGAGTGCAGTATGCTTGGTTTGCACGTTGTTTGGCAAGACGAAATGCCGTATTGTTTTCTATGTACTTGGAATACAGGGATAAAACCAGAACAGAGACAAAAGGTTAAGATCTGATACATGCTCTTGGAGAGAAGACTGCCTTAGACGAACCCTTGTGCGAAAGGCTAGTTCGAAAGAACTGCCGAATCTTGATAAGCACAAACAAGGACAGACAAGGATGAGCCCTCTTGGCGTAACTGGCAAATTTAACTTCGCGCGGAAGGGCCAAGTAAAAACTTTGATGCGACGGGCTTGGAGCCCACAGGCGGCGAATGAATGGCCTCAAGGGTCTTTGACATGAGGGCGCACTCTCAACACTCGCATGTCTGGCCACAAAATCCTGGTGTGAACACAGGAAGCGTTGAGCATGACATGGCTCTCCCTAACCATTGCATTACTTACACCTGCTGAAGTTGACGATGCGTAGAGCGTGCAGTGCATTGCGCTGAAACTGAGAAGCGCTCCTCCTGGTTGTCTCAATTGGAGCCCACAATCTGTATATTTACCAATGCAATCTGTGGGTTTTGGATGGTTACATCATGACACGGACTAATACATGCGTCCACAGCAGCGCAGCTTCGTCCATTCAGGCAGACCTGCACACGTTGCGTTTGTCAAGACGAAGTGCCTTATTGCTCTCTGTCTGCTTGGAATACAGGGAGTGACAAGCATGACATAGCCCCTCTAGCCTAAGCTTTGTACTACTTGCACATCCTGAATTTGCGCAAAAACAGAAAACCAGAACAGAGACAAAAAGTTAAGATCTGATGCTTGCTCTTGGAGAGAAGGCTACCTTAGACGAACGCTTGTGCAAATGGTTAGTTCAAAAGAACTGCCGAATCTTGTCAAGCAGAGACAAGGACAGACAAGGATGAGCCCTCTTGGCGTATCTGGCAAACTTAACTTCGTGCGGAAGGGCCAAGTAAAAATTTGAACGCGACGGGCTTGGAGCCCACCGGCGACGAATGAATGGCCTCAAGGGCCTTTGACATGAGGGCGCACACTCAACACTCGCATGCCTGGCCACAAAATCCTGGTATGAACACAGGAAGCGTTGAGCATGACATGGCAGTTCATTGGGCTGAAACTGAGAAGTGCTCCTCCTGGTTATCTCAGTTGGAGGACCACACTCTTTATATTTACCAATGCAAGCTGTGGGTTCTGGATGGTTACATCATGACACGGACTAATACATGCGTCCACAGCAGCGCATGAAGGACTTTGAGCCCACTGGTGGCGAATGAGTGGCCGCAAGGGCCTTGACGTGCCTTGGCGTGAGAAATGTTGAGCGCACTTGTGGCAGATGAATGGCCTCAAGGGCCTTGAAATCAGGGATCTTGACGCGAAGGGCTTGGAGCCCACTGGCGGCGAATGAATGGCCTCAAGGGCCTTTGACACAAGGGATCTTGACGTGAAGGGCTTTGAGCTGACGTGAAGGGCTTTGAGCTGACGTGAAGGGCTTTGAGCCCACTGGTGGCGAATGAATGGCCTCAAGGGCCTTGAGGGACCTTGACGTGAGGGGCTTTTAGCCCACTGGTGGCGGGTGAATGGCCTTCAGGGCCTTCACTCCAGAGATCTTGGCGTGAAGGGCTTGGAGCCTCAGGCGGCGAGTGAATGGCCTCAAGGGCATTGGCATGAGGGTTCTTGACGTGAAGGGCTTTAAGCCCACTGGTGGCGAATGAATGGCCTCAAGGGCCTTGACATAAGCAATTCAGACGTGAAGGGCTTTGAGCCCACTAGTGGTGGCGAATGAATGGCCTCAAGGCCTCTGCAAGCTAGAGTTGGGGAGTTAACGCCGGGCTGTTTCAGCTCCAGAGGAATCACTGCACTTGCTCTCCCAATGCATTTTGCCACTCTCGGAGCGCATGCATGCGACAGTTGCCGACTGCTTAAGAGTATAGACCTTTGCAACACCCAAGTTGAGGAAATTCCGGAATTCGCCTTTGCGCACTGCACTAGCCTCAGAGAAGTCCTCCTGCCGATGACACTCCATACAATCCGAGTCAAAGCCTTCATGAACTGTGCAGCTCTCGTGGAGCTTGCCATTCCACCCTCGCTGAGGTACATAGGAAGTAGGGCCTTCCTAGATTGCACTGTCCTTAGGAGGCTTGTCAAGATGCCAGGAAGGCATAAATGGCGAGGAGTCTATGCAGAAGAGAACGCGTTCGCCATTTGTCCTGCTATGCGATGGCCACCTTGGCTGCACATGATCCCGGACATGGGGTACGCCCCAGGTCTCGGATGAAAACAAGGCTTTTTCTTGGCTACCGCAAGCGATGTGCTGTCAGTACTAGTTAGGAGTCGGGGCGTGCGCCTTGGCGAGGCAAGCCTGTGACTGGAAAGGGGAACAAGCTGCCTGACGGCAGAGTACGGCAAGTAAGATATGCAAGCACTAAACAAGCTCTTTGTGCCATTCGAACTGCAGTGAGCCAATAGGAGTGAGAGCCTTAGCTCTTCGTTCCTAACAGGCGGATGCTAGAGAGTGGTAATGGCGGATGCCCAGGGGGAACCTTAGTTTCCTTTGTTGAAGTCCGACACTTCCAATTTTGTATAAAGAAGTACAGATACCATGCTAGGATTGTCCATGTTTCACCTGTTTCACTCGTCTCACACGGGCCGTGCATGAAGCCGTCTACCTTTTGCAATGGTGCAGTGCCTCGCTGACCTGGAAGACACCCCACTCTGCTTGCCATTGGTACCTGTGGGTGCCAATCAGGGCTGAACCGACCTCCCCTCCGGGGGGGGGTCTCTTCGCGCAATCTCTGCAGGCTTTTGTCGATTGAGGCCGCCGCTTGCGATTCTTGATTGGTAGCGCGCCACTTTACTTGTAAGTGCAACCGGTTGAACGGGTTGTGCCACAAGGAAAGTCTTTTCCACGGCATGCTGCATAGCTTCGCCACCCTATGAGTCAGGGATGTAATCGACTTTGAAGCATTGCGATACACCGCATTGGGGTGGTGACTTGCATTGTGACCCTGATTTTGCCGCACTGTGGTGTGGCCGCTGGTCACTATACTTTGAAGTAAAGTCCCTTTTGAAGCCTTTTTGCGACTTTGCTTAAGCTCAGACCTGCACCGAAATGCTTTTCGCCAGTTAATTCAGGCCCTTCTTGACACTCTTTCTTGTCTCACCGGTTTCACCTAGCACAGAGGAAAGACTACATGATGGTGGAGACGCGGCCTGTGGGCCTTTTTGGTTTTGTGTTCTGTTGCTTTTTTTGTTGTTCGTGGTCCGTGTTTTTTTCTCCACCATCCGACTGACTTTCCCTCCCTTCAACGATGACCTGGGCACCATGCCCACACGGCGTCCGTACTCGTGGAAAAAAATGGTGGCGAATGAAGGCCTCAAGGGCCTTGGCATGAAGGTTCTTGACGTGAAGGGCTTCAAGCCCACTGGTGGCGAATGAATGGCCTCAAGGGCCTTGACACAAGGAATTTAGACGTGAAGGGCTTTGAGCCCACTGGTGGCGAATGAATGGCCTCAAGGGCCTTGGTATAAGGGTACATGACGTGAAGGGCTTTGAGCCCACTGGTGGCGAATGACTGGCCTCAAGGGCCTTGGCATGAAGGTTCTTGACGTGAAGGGCTTTAAGCCCACTGGTGGCGAAAGAATGGCCTCAAGGGCCTTGACATGAGGGATTTAGACGTGAAGGGCTTTGAGCCCGCTGGCGGCGAATGAATGGCCTCAAGGGTCTTGGCATGAGGGTACTTGACGTGAAGGACTTTGAGCCCACTGGTGGCGAATGAATGGCCTCAAGGGCCTTGGCACGTGAAGGGCTTTGAGCCCACTGGCGAATGGCCTCAAGGGCCTTGACGTGAAGGGCTTTGAGCCCACTGGCGAAAGAAAGGCCGCATCGAATGAATGGCCTCACGGGCCTTGACACAAGAGACCTTGACGTTATAGGGGCTGTGACCCACTGGTGGCGGATGAATGGCCTCAAGGGCCTTGACATCAGGGATCTTGACGTGAAGGGCTTGGAGCCCACTGGCGGCGAATGAATGGCCCCAAGGGGCCTTGGCATAGAGGAACTTGACGCGCAGGGCTTCAAGCCCACTGCTTTACTCAACACTCGCATGCCAAGATTTTGTTAAGACATCTTATCAAGACAAAAAAGGGCAGAGGGGATGAGCCCCCTTGGCGTATCTGGCATGAAGGTTGTGCGGAAGGGCCAAGCAAACTTCTGTCCTCCAAAGGTGGGTGTTATGAGCAGGCAGGCGCCACCCTACAGCTATCTAGGCTATCCGGTCTGAAAATATGACTTCCTTGTACATCAGATCGCCCTACCGCCCGAGTCAGGCTCTTCTTAGCATTGTTGAGCCTAATTATGGAAAAGATTCGAAGTTTCTCACAGATCTGCAGTATCTTTACTCAGCATTAGGTTCACTGTCTTCGAAAACAAAAAATGCGGACCTAAAGACGGGGTATCAATAGAGTCACCTATTCTCAAACAGTATCTGAGGACACCACTCGAGAGAGACAACTTGGATACCTAACGAAAAGGCCTCACAGTGCAATGTCTAAGGACACCACACCGAAGGTCTAGCTTGGATTAAGGACACAACTCCAGTCAAGCAAGCGTACGTGTCGAAGGCAAAACTTACAATAAAGCTGACCTAAAGCACGAAAATGGCAAGCTGTGCAAGAATTCCCTTCGCCTCAAAAGACTCAAGGAGAAGACAGAGCCTAATAACGAAGCTCAAAAGGTGTCTAAGGACACCCTTTGAGAGTGCTTGCAAGGGGTGGCGGACGAAAAGTTGCGATCAAATGGTGTCTAAGGACACCACTTGAAGTTGTACAATGTCTAAGGACACTGCACAATGCAAATAAATAACAACAAGCAGATGCACAGGTTCTAAGCGCAACTAACCTAACTACGCGTACCGGCCCGGAGACAACTTCTTCTCTTTTAGAAGCAGTCTTTGAACCTCCTAGCTCAACAGATTATTACTGAGGTGCAATAAATCTATTAGTAGCAGGTGTCTTTGGTGCTGGTAAAACCAGATCCCTGACTTTCCTCCTCGCCTGGCTGGCCCTTACCACTCACCTCAAGATTGCAGTAGTGCATAAAGAGAATCCGGCTGGTCGGGCAATCACCAAACTGCTCACTGCTTTTGACCTGTCGCCAGACCACAGAGAGGTCACCGCACGCTCTTACTCAAAGCTCCCATTGGGCTGCGAGCCCCCACTACCTGGTACATGCCACATGAGGTGCCAGGTGTCTTTCACACGCTCCTCCGACACGGTCGAGGCTTTGGCCATATTGATCTCGAAGAAGCGGCTGCTGCTGTGGGCCACAGGCCATTAGGGTTTTTTTTCCACGAGTACGGACGCCATGTGGGCATGATGCCCAAGTCATCATTGAAGGAAGGGAAATACAATCAGATGGTGGAGAAAAGGACAAAGACAACCCAACAACAAACCAAACAAAACCAACCACAGCCCACAGGCCGAGACTCCACCACCAAGTAGTATTTCCTCTGTACTAGGGTGAAACAAGTAAGGCGATGACTGCTAACTATCTATGGGCCTGAATTCACGAAAGAAGAGCATGGCAGCGAGGGTTTGTGCTCTAGCAAAATCTCAACGAAGTCGTCAAATGGACTTCACATCACTATCACCAGTGACCAACGGCCACTGCACAGAGTGGCAAAAACCTGGTCACAATGCAAGTCGCGGGCATTGGTATGATCTACCGCAGGTCTGATCCTTGCCTAAGTGGATCAGTAGTTGCTATGCTGATCATGCCGTGGAAAAATCCTTTCTTGTAGCACAACCCTTGCAACTGGTTGCACAAACAAGTCAAGAGGCATAGTAGTGTTCAGGCAGTGGCGGCCATAGCAAACGACGAAAGCCTGCTGGTAAGGGTGCGAAAAGCATTTCCCCCCGAAGGGAGGTCATCTCTGCACCCTTCGGCACACAAAGGTGCCAAAACGGGGTGTGCCCTAACCTTGAGAAATGCTGTGTCATGGCAAAAGCATTGTCCTGTTGCGCGCAAGGCCCGTGTGAAACAGGTGAAACCGTGGACCTATCCTAGCATGGTACATGTGCCTCTTTGTACAAAATTGGTAATGTCGGACATCAACAGAGGGAACTAAGGTTCCCCCTACGCATCCTCCATTGCCATTCTCTACCACCCGCCTGTTGGGAACGAGGAGCTAAGGCTCTCATTCCTGTTGGCTCACTGTATCGTGGATGTCGAGAACAAGTTGGCGACTCCACTCAATGTTTGCGCATTTCACTTGACGTAGCTTCCTGGCGGAGTGCTTATGCACCATTCCCGCCCCGAAAGCATTGCTGGCCTTTGGTGCAGGTTCTAGAAAATCTTCTCTCCATAGATCATTGGCATCGGCCGGCAAAAATCGGAGCCATTTGGGCTGATCGAGTTGCTCACATTTGTCCAAGGCATTGGCCACCAATGGAGGCATCAGTGATTCCCCGATCAGGTCCATCTCGACATTCGAAGTTGGCCACAAGATCCTTGTATGAACACAGGAAGCGTTAAGCATGACATGGCTCTCCCTAACCATTGCATTACCTACACCTCCTGGAGTTGACGATGCGTAGAGCGTGCAGTTCATTGGGCTGAAACTGAGCCCTAACCTAAGCTTTGTACTACTTGCACATCCTGAATTTGCGCAAGAACATAAAACCAGAACAGAGACAAAAGGTTAAGATCTGATACATGCTCTTGGAGAGAAGACTACCTTAGACGAACCCTTGTGCGAAAGGCTAGTTCGAAAGAACTGCCGACTCTTGTTCAGCACAAACACGGACAGACAAGGATGAGCCCTCTTGGCGTATCTGGCAAACTTAACTTCGTGCGGAAGGGCCAAGTAAAAACTTTGACGCGACGGGCTTGGGGCCCACCGGCGGCGAATGAATGGCCTCAAGGGCCTTTGACATGAGGGCGCACTCTCAACACTCGCATGCCTGGCCACAAAATCCTGGTATGAACACAGGAAGCGTTAAGCATGACATGGCTCTCCCTAACCATTGCGTTACTTACACCTCCTGGAGTTGACGATGCGTAGAGCGTGCAGTTCATTGAGCTGAAACTGAGAAGTGCTCCTCCTGGTTGTCTCAATTGGAGCACCACACTCTTTACATTTACCAATGCAATCTGTGGGTTTTGGACGGTTACATCATGACACGGACTAATACATGCGTCCACAGCAGCGCAGCTTCGTCCATTCAGGCAGATCTGCACACGTTCCACACCGCGCCAGGCAAGAACTAAGGTTCCCACCTGGAGTGCAGTATGCTTGGTTTGTACTTTGTTTGTCAAGACGAAGTGCCTTATTCCTCTCTGTCTGCTTGGAATACAGGGAGTGACAAGCATGACATAGCCCCCCTAGCCTAAGCTTTGTACTGCTTGCACATCCTGAATTTGCGCAATAACAGAAAGCCAGAACAGAGACAAAAAGTTAAGATCTGATACTTGCTCTTGGAGAGAAGGCTACCTTAGACGAACGCTCGCGCAAAAGGTTATTTCGAAAGAACTGCAGAATCTCGACAAGCAGAGACAAGGACAGACAAGGATGAGCCCTCTTGGCGTATCTAGCAAACTTAACTTCGTGCCGAAGGGCCAAGTAAAAATTTTGACGCGACGGGCTTGGGGCCCACCGGCGGCGAATGAATGGCCTCAAGGGCCTTTGACATGAGGGCGCACACTCAACACTCGCATGCCTGGCCACAAATTCCTGGTATGAACACAGGAAGCGTTGAGCATGACATGGCTCACCCTAACCATTGCATTACTTACACCTCCTGGAGTTGACGATGCGTAGAGCGTGCCGTTGTTGGCCACAAGATCCTGGTATGAACACAGGAAGCGTTAAGCATTACATGGCTCACCCTAACCATTGCGTTACTTACACTTCCTGGAATTGACAATGCGTAGAGCGTACAGCTCTTTGGGCTGAACCTGAGAAATGCTCCTCCTGGTTGTCTCAATTGGGGCACCACACTCTGTATATTTATCAATGCAGTCTGTGGGTTTTGGATGGTTACATCATGACACGGACTAATACATGCGTCCACAGCAGCGCAGCTTCGTCCATTCAGGCAGGTCTGCACGCGTTACACACTGCGCCAGGCAGGAACTCAGGTTTCCACCTGGAGTGCAGTATGCTTGGTTTGTACGTTGTTTGGCAAGACGAAATGCCGTATAGTTTTCTATCTACTTGGAATACAGGGAGTGACAAGCATGACATAGCCCCCCTAGCCTAAGCTTTGTACTACTCGCACATCCTGAATTTGCGCAATAACATAAAACCAGAACAGAGACAACAGGTCAAGATCTGATACATGCTCTTGGAGAGAAGACTACCTTAGACGAACCCTTGTGCGAAAGGCTAGTTCGAAAGAACTGCCGAATCTTGATAAGCACAAACAAGGACAGACAAGGATGAGCCCTCTTGGCGTAACTGGCAAATTCAACTTCGTGCGGAAGGGCCAAGTAAAAACTTTGACGCGACGGGCTTGGAGCCCACCGGCGGCGAATGAATGGCCTCAAGGGTCTTTGACATGAGGGCGCACTCTCAACACTCGCATGCCTGGCCACAAAATCCTGGTGTGAACACAGGAAGCGTTAAGCATGACGTGGCTCTCCCTGACCAATGCAGTACTTACACCTGCTGGAGTTGACGATGCGTAGAGTGTGCAGTGCATTGCGCTGAAACTGAGAAGTGCTCCTCCTGGTTGTCTCAATTGGAGCACCACACTCTTTACATTTACCAATGCAATCTGTGGGTTTTGGATGGTAACATCATGACACGGACTAAAACATGCGTCCACAGCAGCGCAGCTTCGTCCATTCAGGCAGACCTGCACACGTTGCACACCGCGCCAGGCAAGAACTAAGGTTCCACCTGGAGTGTGGCATGCTTAGTTTGTACGAAGTGCCTTATTGCTCTCTGTCTGCTTGGAACACAGGGAGTGACAAGCATGACATAGCCCCTCTAGCCCAAGCTTTGTACCACTTGCACATCCTGAATTTGCGCAATAACAGAAAACCAGAACAGAGACAAAAAGTTTAGATCTGACACTTGCTCTTGGAGAGAAGGCTACCTTAGACGAACGCTTGTGCAAATGGTTAGTTCAAAAGAACTGCCGAATCTTGTCAAGCAGAGACAAGGACAGACAAGGATGAGCCCTCTTGGCGTATCTGGCAAACTTAACTTCGTGCGGAAGGGCCAAGTAAAAATTTTGAGGCGACGGGCTTGGAGCCCACCGGCGACGAATGAATGGCCTCAAGGGCCTTTGACATGAGGGCGCACACTCAAGCATGCCTGGCCACAAAATCCTGGATGAACACAGGAAGCGTTGAGCATGACATGGCAGTTCATTGGGCTGAAACTGAGAAGTGCTCCTCCTGGTTATCTCAGTTGGAGCACCACACTCTTTTTATTTACCAATGCAAGCTTCACTCACGGTTGATTTGCACTCTGGAAGCGGTCGGTGTGGCGCATCCGGCCACGTCGTGAGACCATTTGCACTTGTCGATGGTCCCGTTTTTTGATACTGCTACCTGGGTGCAAGATCTCATCACCTCCCCCCTTGGGGGGGGGGAGGGGGACTTCGTTGCTACCTCCGGATTTTCTAAAAGCCGCGGCTTGCCAGCTGCAGATCTCCTGGGATCTTTCATTCGTTCATATTCGCATGCTCTTCCCCAGGGTCTCAAGTGCCATGCCTCTCATAACCTGGAACAGAGGCCGGAATAGAGGCAGGGTCCAAGTGATCAAGTATACTCGTTACAACACTCTGGGTAGTCTTGTCTTGGCTCGTCCCGTATGTAGTGAGGTAGAGATGCTTACTGTCTATCCTACTTCTGATTGCGGTCTTTCTGGTTGCCTTAGCTGATTGCCTTCCATGCAAACCTGCAACCCATGTCTTGCAGTACCTCGGTCTGAGCGATGAAGCCCCCTTTTGAAGTACGGCTCGTCGGCTCCATAACTCACCGCATGAAGAATGCAGCAGATCTCGAAAGCCTTTCCTCCCAAGAGAGGTACTGTCACTTCCCCTCGGCAGATATGGACCTCATGTCCATCTCACTGACAGCCAAATTTACTGTACAGCTACGATAGGCCGCGCTGTTGGCAATGGATTGCCCTTTCGTTTGGCGCGTTAGAGCCGATTTGTCACCAGTGGTTTTCCAGAGTCATGCATTATGAGCACAAGAGGACAGAAACGCACCTAAAATTATCAACCATGCCTCCTGACTTGCTAATTAAAGTCGGTCTGATCTGATTGCCCACGCCTCTACAAGCACAAAGCAACATCCCGGGCAGGAAAACCACCTGTTTCTGTCGCTCATAAGGTGGCCAATCCGTCCAGGCCTAGTAACCAGGCCATGAATAGTGTCAGCAACTTCGACTTGGCTCCAAGCTTATCAAGTGGCCTTTTTGCGCTAATTCAACGCCCGATTTATGTTTCACGCCTGTTTCACCCTGCATGTACATTCAAGAGTTTCCTGCTTCTTCTCTGGTCGGTTTTTGTTTGGTGTTGGTGTGTGTTGTTGTTGTGTTTGTTGCTTGGCACTTCATACTGGAGACTCTTTCAAAAAAACAGCACAAGCTGACCTATGCCATATGCATTTCCTGCATGAATGGCGGCTCCACCCGTGCAAAAAAGACATTGCTTTGGCGAGCATAGCTCATGAAATGCACAGTGTTTAAAAGCTTTAGAAGTCCTGTAGCTTTGTGGTGGGAATGTTTCTTGAACAGTTTTGTGCATGTTTAAGTGCGTTTCTTTCAGTGTCTCGCAACCTCACAGCCTTTTGCACTTTACTTAGGCTCAAGACTTGAGCACTGGCTCAAGTGCACGTAAAAGTGGCAGTGCTTTTCGTCGGTTGGTGTTTAGAACGGTTGTAATCTGCTTATTCAAGGCAGGTAGCAGGTTTTTCAGGCAGGGGGATGAGAGGCAGCAAGGAAACCAACAACTTCAGCGGCGAGGCCCTTGGAGCAAGCTTTCGAGCATCTGGTTTTGCAATGCCGTGCCCGCATGGCGGCTTCCGTGGCTGAGTGGGTCACGTGGGCAAGTGTGAGAAGAGAGGTGTCAACTGCGCCCATGGCCAAGCAGTTGCCCCAAGCCAAGGCAAGCCACCTCCCACGATGGGTGTGTTGAGGTTGGCGAATCTGGTGTCGAGCACATGTTTGCGTGCAATCTCCAACTATGATCTCCATTGCCCCTACACAAGGTGCAGAAGGCTTTGCAGCCTCGATTAGATGCTGCTCTGCGTTCACCGCTTTCGTTTTTTCGTGAAAACACACAACAGACCCAATAAACCAAGTAACACCACAATGAGGCAACAACTGCTGACAATTTTCTGTCCGACAAATCCAGGTCATTGTGGTTTTATGACATGGGGGCTTTACCTCCATGCCTGCCTTTTCTGGATCCATTCTCAGGCACAAATTGTGGACATACATGCGTCGGCCACCTGGAATTGGTAAGGTTCAGGAACATCAAGGTGGACATGCATGGAAACTATTCGGCTGCTGAATGACATCGGTTCTACTATTGATTTGTCTTGGTGGATGCCTTGAGTTTGTTGTAAGTGGGAGCTCCTCCGGATCTAATACAGTAATTCAATTTGGAATCTATTCTTCAATACACCCCCTCCCCGACCGCTTCATCCCGAAGTGGATCACCTCGCTGGTTAATTGGTGTTGAGCACTCTAGGCTTGGGGCAGTGTTTGAGGATAGATCCGACATGACACGTTGTTTTTAGTGTTTCTTGTCGTCAAGGCTTATCATAACACTATTAAAACATATATATTTCAATCTTTCGTTTCTTCCTCCACTCTCAAGTTGACGTTAGGCCCGGTTCCACCAACACCACACTGCATATTTTACATGCTTCTTGTCTCCTCCCACTGTCCTACCTTTCGTGTATCCCTCTTCTCAAGTTGTGGCAAGGATTGGCGTGATGTTTTATAAACCCAGCTTCGTTATTCAGGAGCACCGTCAAAAACTTGCGGGACCCCGGTAAGGAGACAAACAAAAGAAAACCGCGCTTTTGTTAGCAGTTGTTGGAGACGATTTTGGCCCCGATAGATTGCCCAGTTGTCGAACGGAATTGCTACCGAAGAAACCTTCCGGAGAGCTGGCTTCCCACGAGCGGCCCAACAGACAAAAAATTTGGAGGCACTTCGCTTAACGAACAAGGAACTTGAGGTGGTTCAGGCGCTGACAGGGCCGTGCTGTAGCCCCTACACCAGTTGCAAGAGTTTGCACGGACCAGCTGTGGTGACTTGTCCCGCTCCCGGGATTCCAGGCCAGCGGTGACGGCTGCGGAAATGCAATTTTTTTCTGGAAAGCGCATCGCGCAGCGACCCATTGACGGACACACAGCCCGCACATCACCAGGCTTCAATTTGCATTTGGCAAGCTGTTCGAGAACCGGCTCACTGGTGGCTCTCGCCCGTGCAGTTGGCGGTGGCTGTGTCTCTTCGGGGGGAAGGCAGCCGTCCACAGTGTTGGCAATTGTTTTTTTTTTTTTTTTTTTCGCATGCCTTTTTGACTGCGCGATAGGTCTGTGGGTGTGGTCCGTTGTTGCACTCACAGCTTCCTCTGACCAAGTGCCGGGCCACTTGGATTTAAAGGAGTGGATAGGAAAGGCAAACCTGCGTGTCACAGCTCCCCATGGCCGTGGCCCCCTTACCGCGGCGGTCCGCCAAGTGGATCACGTGCTCAACCCAATAAAACGCAAGCTCATCCGATAGCCAAGTGTTCAGGGGATGACCCCTAAGCCGGCCTGCTGTGCCAAGCGGCGTGCTCTACCAGGATTGCGCCCCCAGCCCTTCACACTGCCGCTTTTTCAGCCTTCACTTCAATTCACGCCGTTTTGGTGGCAGAGCCAACCACTTTCCCGCACGAAAATGCGCGAGCCGCCGTCCTGTGGCACGGGGGCGGGCCTGAAACCCGCCCCGCGAGCGGGAGGATTGGTGGGTGGCGCTGGTGCCACCAGAGCCTCATGCCCCAGCGCTACCAGGAAAATGTCGAGGTTTTCGAAGCCAATAGTGCCCTGTGCCGGCCCGGTGGCCTCCCGTAAGGGGACTTTGGTTGGAACATCCCCATGGCGGCCCCCCATACAAAATGGAGGGGCCAACGTGCTGGATCTTCCCTTGAGGGGACGTCAGGTTTTGACTTTATAGAGAAAACATGCTTGCTGAAGATGTGTTGGTCGTATCTTGTAATAACCATTCCTAAAAACTCAGCAGCCAAACCATGGCATCATCAAATGCTTCGGCGTGGAGTATGGGGTCAGTAAATTGTATTGCGGCAGCTGTGTGCACCGGGGCTTTGTAGCCTCATGATTCTGCAATGTGGACGCGCCGCCCTTCCTTCGATTCTTTGTTGTGTTGGCTGCGCCTTCATATGCACATCAACTGCAGGTTTATTTTTTATAGTCTGCACTTCGACCTAAATTCAACCTCGTTTGATTTAGTTGCGTTGAACGTGTTAAGCACAGTGTCACCAATTATTTTTTTACAACCTTATTTTTTCCTACATGGCCGGCCTGCAGCAAACATCCCGCAAAAACGGCTCCCAGAACGGCTTCTGAAACAAAGCAGCCGCGCCACACGTTTGGTCGTGCGAATTGGCACACAAAAGGTAAATGAAGAAATGCGCGCGGAATTGATTTGGGAAATGTGATGCTGTTAGTTTTGAGTGTGCAATGTTTTTGACTTTTAAAGTTGTTCCACACTTCAAGTTTTTTGCACAAATGGTTGTTGTTTATTTTTAGTATTGCTAAGCACTATACAACTTAGATTTGGCTAGGTACCTCATTTTCCTCCGTAAGCTGAATGTGTCAAAATGTCTGGTAAGCGACCACGGGCATTGTGTGCACTTAACGTTCTTGCAGCCGCTGGGTCGTGATGACAATGCCAACGCTTTGGAAAAGCATGTGGGGTAGGTGCCAAGCACTTTGAACAAGGGCATGTCATGATAAGCACCTCATCACTCCGCCTTTTGGTGCGGCAATGGCAGCTGAGTCTTTCAGGCATGTGGTCTCGCTTGGGTGTCGATGTTCGCAAGCTTCGGTGTACAGAGACTTTGGGCAAAGGCGTTATGCATGTCCCTTTGATTGGATTTTCAGCTCTGCGAAGATGGTGGCCCATTGCCTGCAAAATGATTTCAAGGACTTCTTGGACCGGCACCAGTATTTTGAAAATGCCGCTGTTTTTGACGCCGTTGGCTTGAAACCTGGATCTGCGCCACGCGAACGGAAACTCATTGGGCATCAACTCTATTCAACAATGACTGGTGGTGTGGGTCGGGGGACCATCTTCAATCATCGAGACCCATTGCACAATGATGAGGACTGACGTGCAACACCAACGAATTTGAACTTTGGATCTTCGTGCGGGCTGTGGGACATTCGCTTTATTGCGCGAACTAGTTTCATGGGCGATATTCGATTGTGCGCGGTTTGCGCACAATTTTGTTGTGTTCCTTTTTTGTTCATTCCTGCGAACATGAAGGAACACGTGAGATTCCGGTTTTTCAACTGCAAGATAATTCAAGACTCGATTTTATGTTCTGCTTTTCAGCCCTGTTTGCAAAGCTGCGCGGAGCGCAGGCAGAGACCGCAGTGTTAAGGTTATTTTGTTGTATAGTTGTTTCATTTTTTAGTTCAGTTTTGTTGTGAAGACTAGTGCCATTCTCCTTCTTGTTTCTTCGTCGTTCAATCGTTTGCACTTATGTAGTGCGAATGGACAAACAAAACACTCACACCTGTTCATGAAGTGTCGAGATGACACGCCCAAATCGAGAGTACCGCAGACCCCTTTGGAGCACCAAAAGATCTGTATGGTAGCGGAACCGAGGATCACCATTCCGGAAGGCCTGGTGTGAGGCTCCAGGACCGAGCTACCTGGATCTTGGCTGCCAGGCCACGTCCTTGCCATAGCGGTTGGCAATCAGAGCCAGAGAGGCTCCCTCACGGTGAAAGTCGCTTTGAAGGGAGCGAGGGCACTTGCTTGCATCGCCGTGGGCCCCAACCTGGACATCCTGGACTTTGAGAGCGTTGAGCTCTACGATGACTGGGCAGGAGGGAGGACCTGCCCAAGCGGTTCTGGATGGCGCTGAAGGTCGCCAGGAGTATGATGCAAGCGAACCATCATGGTTCAAGACGCTGCCGAAACATAATGGGTTCAACCCCGGTTCACGAGAAGAAGAGCTCAATCGTTGGAGAAACTTCTGTTGGGGGCTAGAGGTCATGGATGGTGAGTTCGTCAACGACGGCAAAGATCTTCGAGAGCGCCGTGAGAGGCCAGTGAACCCGAGGTATCTCTACTCCATCCTGGCTTCCTTGGTCAGGCAGAGGCCATTAGCCTTGATCAAGCAGGTCAAGCAGGCCAACGGACTGGAGGCTTATAGATTGTTGATCAACAGCCTTGAGCCAGCGAGCAAGAACCGGTCGCTGGGTCTGTTGACCATGGTCCTGGAGTGGGGTGCCTTTGATGGCAAAAAGGGCAACTTGCCCAACCAGTTGCTTAAACTCGAAGTTTGGGGAATACGAACGAACAGGCATGAAACTCGACGACGCCATCAAGGTCGCGGTCCTCATGACTGGGCAGCCGAAGGCCTGGCTGCAGCTCAATGTGGCGGAGGCCCAAGACTACAGCAGGCTGCGAGAGGCCATCGTCCAGTATGACAGCGCCACATTGAAATGGAATAACGCCAGGATGTTGGGTCAGGAAGTGAACAAAGATGTTGCGGTTCCCATGGAAGCCGACAGGATCATGGATAAGGGGGAAAAAAGTGGCAAGACTGGCAAGGGCAAGGGCAAGGAGAGAAAAACAAAGGAGAGCAAAAGGGTGGCAAGCAAGGCGGCAAGGGCACAGGTCAGCAGAAAGGGCAAGATCATGGAGGTGGTGGCAAAGGCCAACAGAAGGGCTCATGGAAGGAAGAGTAAGGGCTCCTGTGCAGGAATGCTTCGTATGTTGCAAGCCAGCCATCCAGCCCGTGATTGTTGGAGGAAGGTGAGACAGGTGGTGGACAGTCAAGGCTCACCAAGTGATAAAGGCACCACGGTGACAACAAGCGAACCAGGCAACAACTACGAAGCATCTTGGCATCAAGCGCATTGAGTTTGTGGAGGAAGTTTCGCAAATTGCACGAGAATTTGATGATGTGATGATCTTTGACCTGAGGCCAAACACGGGTGATGGTTCTGTCTGGATGATCAAGTTCTACCACCTGGCGGCCGAGGACAAGGAAGATGAATGTAGCTCTGAGGGAGAGCTAGCCTATGGCATCAGAGGAGCAGTACTTCGAGGACCATGAGGGACTTTGTCAAATGATCGTGGACTCGGGGGCAGATGCCGCCATCCTGCCCGCTTCCTATCCGCAGGCTTGTTCACAGCTGTTGGAGAAGGCACCACGGCTCCAAGACGCCCAAGGTGAACGAACCCCAATGAAGGGGTACAAGAACGTCAGCTTTGTGTTCACGGCTGAGGATGGCAAGAGAATTCTCATCAGGGAGAAAGCGCACTTTGCTGAAGGCATCTCTCAACCCATCATCTCCTATGGGAAGTTGATGGAGAATGGATGGGGGATTGATGGATGTGACCATGCCCCGGTCGTTGGAGCAGGACTAGGAGGTCAAGTTCGCAACCCACTGAGGTTGCAGAACAAGAGCTTGATGGCTGATGGTCGTGTACGTGCCATTGGGCTGAAACTCATATGGGGGAGGGCTGAAGGCACGGCTGTTGGACGACCTGGAAGAGAAGGCCAAGTTCCAGAGTGGTTGGAAGCAGGAAGGAGGGATGTGGATTGGGGTGCCTCTGGGCAAGAAGTGCCAGAGTCCTCGATCTATGGGAGCAATCTCAGAGACCACGCCATGGAGGAGGACCACTTTGATGAAGAGTGGGCAACAATGGCTGCTCATGGAGATGTGTGAAGGTTTGCACTTCATGAAGGATCAAGAGGAACCACTCGAGGGAATTGAGGAGAATGTCATGGTGATGACCATCCTCACCAAGGAAGGCGTGACCACAGAGCAGATGGGCTTCGAGGTTGATGCCGAGATCAAGCCACAAGCGGAGGTGCTGGAGGCGAGAGAGCATGAAATCCCGATAGATGAACCCAATCAACCTGAACTACCTGATGAAGGTATGAGAGAAAGGCAAGGAGATGAAACAGAGCAAAAAGGATGTCTTGTGGTGTGCAGAGAGCATCATTGTCAATGAGGTGGAGTTGAGGCCTACTTAAAGCTTGCGAGAGTTGAGGGCAGCTTGCAACTTCTTCAGGATCAGCCAATCTGGTAGCAGGTTGAAGTGTTTCCAGCGGCTGGTCAGTCATGTGCGTGAGGCTGAGCTGAAGGCAGCAGCCGAGGCGAATGCAAGAGTCTCGAGTGCCAAGAGGCCAGAACCTCATTCCAGTACTTGGACCAGAGGAACAGGAGAGACACTGCCTGACGCACACACCATATGCCCTTTGGTGTGAGGCATGTTTAGTTCATCGAGGACGACCAGACCGACATCTACGAACTGGAGCGTCGAGAGTGAGCGGCATTCCCATGATCAGCCTCGACTTCTGCTACACGAAGGCTGGAGTGGTGGACCGCAACCCAAGAGCATTGGATCGTGGAGAGATGGAGCATGAGGAGGTGATCGATCTCTTCGGTGAGGGAGAGCAGCAGGATCTTAGAGAGGGAGAGGAGCCGCCATTGTGTGAGGTGAAGGCGGCAATGTGGCTCATGCTGGTGTGTTCACAGACTGGCCCACTAGGAGCTGTCCCATTGAAAGGGAACGACCAGATTCACTTGATGGCAAGGGAGGTGGTGACCTTCATCCAGGGTCTGGGACACACTGAGGCGGGCATCTACAACGACAATGAGCCCACGCTTAGATCCTTGCTGCAGATCATCCTCGAGAGCAGACATGCCATGGGCTTGAGAACCAAGATGTACACCACGAAGGTGAAGGACTCTCCCTATCAGATAATGCAATCCAGCAAGTGAGAGGCTTAGCATGCACCATGATGGAGGACCTGGTGAGCCGCACTGGGCTGAAACTCAACACGAACCATGGTCTTTGGAGTTGGGCGGAGAGACATGCCTGTTGCACATTCTGGCAAGGGAAATCCTAAGTGGAGGCTGGCACTCTTCCTGGGGAAGGCAGAAGCACAAGATGCGTACATTGTTGGTGATGGCACTCAAGTCATGCTGACTCGCCCCGTGAGGAGGTTGAACAGACCATGGAGTAAGTACCTGGGCTACTACTCGAACTTTGTCACGCAGAGCTGGGAGTACCAGGTGAACTTCGGTGGAAGGGTGGTCCCTTCCAAGCGAGCAGCAGGTCCGTTGCCAATCCAGGTGCCGATGAAAGCGGTGCCAGATGCAATTCTCTTCAAGCATCGAGATGAAGAAGCTGAAACTGTTCAGAACTATGCCAAGTCTAAGGAGGGCATGGAGGAGCATCAGCGAGAGCTTGAGGGGGTAAGAAACACTACCAGATGTAGCTGGGGTTGTGTACCTGCCCCCATTGGAGGAAGTTGGTGAGTGCGCCGCAGAGACAAGAGCCAAGACAAGGATTGCAAACGCCACCAGTTCCTGAGTCTCAGTCTGGTGACGAGGGCTGGAATCCCTGGTCATCGACCCACTGCCATGGGAAGATGAGGAGCAAAGAGGACGAGTCCTTAAGAAGACACCATCACCAACTACCGCGGTGAGGGTGGAGCCCCAACACAAAAAGGCTAGGCTGGAAGAAGAGAGTGCAAAAAGAATGAAGAGAGGTGAGCCGGCAAGAGACTCTGGTGGAGCTTCGTCTTCGGCAACAGGGAGAGACACCTACATGGACTTGGTGGAGCGCCACATCGAGAAAGTTCAGATGGGAGAAGAGGAGATGTACCACCTAGACAAGGTCATTGATGTGGAGACCATCGAGGAGGACGTGGACCACTTTGACACTGGTGACAAGGAGAACCCAATCAGATGGAGTATGGAGTGATGAGCCGTTGAGCAGAATGCCACGACAGCCATCTTGGGAAGCGGAGCTTCTTGCTGACCAAGTGGAAGAGAAGCGGTTGAAGAAGATGGGAGTGATTGAGGACCTCGACGTGACTGGCATTGGTCTGGACAAGCTCATTACAAAGTTTGTCCGAGACTGGAGAGTGAAAACAAGGCAACTGCCAGATGGGAGCTCGAAGAAGCAGTGGGTGAGAAGGCCAAGGTTGGTAGCCAGAGAGTATGCAGTGGAGAAGAGAGATGATGTGTACTCCCCTGCATCAGCTAGCCATGCACTGAGACTACTCCCAGTCCTGTACCTGGCCATGAGATCTTTGGGCTACGACCACGATGGGGAAACGGGCAAACCAGTCATTGGAGCGCTGGATGTGAAGGACGCGTTTCTCCAGGTTCCTCAGGAAATCTCCCTGGACAAAGGATTGGAGCGAAAGCATGGTATGAGCACATCAGGAACTACTTGGTGGAGGACCAAGGCTTCCAATTTGATGTGGTGAACCCATGCCTGGGGAAGAAGGGAGAAGGGCGTGAAATGATTTGCCTGTTGATCCATGTGGACGACATTATGCTCACTGGACGGGCCAGAGTGGTGGAAGAGTTCACCACTAAGCCGAAGAAACATATTGAGGTTGATGTCAACAAGGCCGAGAATGTCGGCGACAGTTTTTCATTCCTGAAGAGAAAGTATGAGGTGGTGGAGGAAGGGATGCTGGTCAAGCCAGGCCAGTATGCAGCCAACATGGTCAAAACCTTTGAGGAAGTGTATGGAGAAGTGAAGAGGCAGAAGCTTCCATGCACAGCAGAGATTCAGGAGTTTGACACCTCCAACCTCATCACACCTCAGGATGCAGCCATCTATCGCTCGATAGTTGGCATGGGCATCTACTTGTCACAGGAGAGACTGGACATCGCCTACACAACCAAAGAATTGGCAAGCAAGATGACCAGTCCCACGGAGGCAGCGCTTCAACACATGCGGAAACTAGTACGCCACCTGAAAGAGACAGATTACCAACATATTCTGCTTCCAATGTGCGAGAAAGGATATGGGGTGCAGACAAGGTCTGACTACCCATGGCTGCTGGAGAGCTTTACAGATGCTGACTGGTCAGGTTCCAAGACGAGGAGATCTACATCAGCCGCAGTGCACGCCATCAATGGGGTGATTGTTCACTCAACCTCAAGGACGCAGAAAATGGTGAGTCTGAGTTCTGCAGAGAGCGAACTCCATGCATTGGTGGCAGGAGCTTGCGATGGAATCTGCTTGTGGTATAGCCTGGAATTCCTCACGGACCAGAAGGTGCAACACATATGCTGGATAGCAATTCTGCAAGACGCCAAATTGCATGCAAGAGAGGCAGTGGGAAGCTGAGACATGTCAGCGGACGCCTACTCTGGGTAAAAGACAAAGTTGCAGAAGGCATCATGGAGGTAAGGCAGGTTGGAACCACTCACAACCTGGCAGACGTGGGCACCAAACCGCTGGGGAAGAATCGACTTCAACTTCTTTTGCATTGGTGCAATGCTCGAACTGGCGGTGGAGAAAGAGTTGGCTTGCAGGAGGCTGAGAACTACAAGGCCCAAGCGGTGGAAAAAGGGAAGATAACGGAGGTGGCCAAATATCTACATCGACTAGTTTTGGTCGGAGCTCTTGAGCTGGCAAGTGGCGAACGGGTCCAGACAGAACTGGAGCAAGTCCGGTGGGCATCTTGTGGTGGATGTTGCTTTTGCTCCTAGGTGTTTTGGCTGGATTGGCCCTATTGGCCTTGAGAAAAGTGAGAGCCATGGAGTACAAGATTGAGATCTGGGAGCGCCGGCTGAACATGGAGGTTGAGCAGGTAGACAGATCGCTGGATTGGCAAAACGGGCAGCTGTCACTAGCCTTGGACTACATGGAAAGAATCAACCGAGGGCTGATCAAGAATGGAGGCTATGTGGAACTACCTAGCTTGGAGGAGGAAGAGCGCAAATACATGCACTTCATTGAGGAGAAAACCGAATCCGAGATGGAGTGAGGCAGCAGATACATTGGACAATCCTAAGGAGGAAGCGTCCAGCATGGGCCACCACGACAACCAGATCAAGGTGGTTGGGAGCTGCAACAACAGCGACAGCCGTCAGGACGTTCAGCGCCTGCAGAAGGAGAAGGAGAAGAGCAGCAACCAGGCCAAAATGGATGACAACATGATGGCAGAAAGCCTAGAAGCAGATGAGGACAATGATGAGATATTGGAAGGAGAGGTGATGGGGCACGATACCTGGAGGCAAGAGACATGGATGACTCACCTGCCTATGAGGATGTGGAGATGGACGCAGGTGGAGACAATGAGAATGAAGGACAAGATGAAGTACCAGGTCAACCGATGAATCTGGTGGAAGGAAGCCAAGAAAGAGTTGAAAGGCTGGACAGCGCAGTGAGTTCAGAAAGTGATCCAGAGTTCACTGTAAGGCGAATAGAGCCTTGGGAAGCGGATCCTGTACAGCTGACAGCCTTAGAGTTTGAGTTTTACAACAGGATGCGAACTGGAGCCGCACTCCGAGCCAGAGAAGATTTGATTTCGGTGGAAGCCAGCTGGCGCCACTATGTCAGGAATGGGGACAGCTATAAAGCTGGACAACTTTACGAGGTCATGCAAGACCTTTTCCCCTTCCTGGAGTACTAGTGTTGGATTCCAAGCTGAAGGCTCAGGAATCCAAAGGGAGAGTGCGAATGGGTAAACAAAGCGCTCACACCTGTTCATGAAGTGTCGAGATGACACGCGCAAATCGAGAGTACCGCAGACCCCTTTGCAGTACCAAAAGGTCCGCATTTAGTTATTTCTCTTTGTGTTAAAAAATTAGGCCGCAAGATAGTCAGCCTTCAAGGTCTTGAAAAACTTTGGTGGTCAAGCTCCTAGCTGCCAGTTCATTGTTACGTTTATTTTGCACCGGTTTGGTGCCCTGGCAGGGAATTGCTACCGAGCAGTGGTACACGAGTAGATGGATCAGGACTGGAGGTGTGCTCTTTAGCATACACTTTGTGGGGTAGAGTTGCCTAGCCAGACTTAGTTGCCTTCAAGGTGAGGATTTAGACGAATTCCAGTGGACATGTAACTACACCAGCTGTGGGGCGCGCATGAGAATACGCGTCAGGCCGATCGTGCAGGTCTCAAGCTGTTTTCATGGTAGCGGAGCTCTGCTGGGCAGCACCGAGACTTTTGTTGGGGCTGTCGATCAAGGCATGCTGCAAGTGATGAAGGCTGCAGAAAAGGAAGGATCAGTGGTGAACGATTCTAGGCTCCAAGCCCGTGCTCAGTCTGAGAGGCCCTACTCCCTCTTGGCAGGCCTCATGAAGCAAAAGCCCTTGCGCCTGGTTCGGGTTATACCAGAATGGATTAGAAGCTTGGAGGACCCTGACCCATGATCTCCAGCCCAAGACTCGTCAAAGGTCATTGGCACTAGTGCAGCCCCTGAAAAAGACCCAGTTTGATATAGAGAAGAGCATCATTGAACAGCTGCCCACGTTTGACTTGATGTCACGTACCCCGAGGATTTGAAGATAGCTGCAGTGGTGTGCGCCCTTCCGTCAACTCCGAGGCAAGGTGGGAAGAAGGGCAAAGACAAAGGCAAAAGGAAAGGAAACAAATCCTGGTCAAAGGATGCTGGCAAGAAAGGTGGGAAGAGTTTGAGGTCAGCCGGAAAGGATGCCGGGAAGAAAGGAAGAGGACCCACAGTATGCCAGAACTGTGGAAAAGCAGGGCATTTTGCCCGTGAATGCTGGAAGGGTGAAGAGGCAGAAGGAAGGGAAGACTTCACCCTCGTCAGCAACAGGTCAGAGCATGACTGCGTTAACGAGTCCTTCTGCCCACACCACCTATACAAGGCAGGTGTCAGGCGGGTGAGGCTCGTCACGCCGACGGGTTTGGCCACCAGGGAGATCTTCGATCTTACACTTACACAGGACGTTTCTAAAACTATCAGGGCAAAGCTGAAGAGAAATAAGGTGATGAGTGGATCTTGGCCATCCAGGTCATGGAAGATGCAGGCGCCACAAGTGATGAGACAAACCTTTCGACTGTCGTGAAGTGAGGAAGATCCCACAGGGACTAGGACTTTTGGAACCCACTCGCATTGTTCATGGTGAGGAACATCATTGCCCTGGAGCCACCTTCAGTGATCATGACGTTCGACTCAGGTGCAGACCAGAAGAATACTACCAACTTGGGCAACCTGGTGGAGGTCGAACAGTCCAGATGATTGACGCGTAAGGAGAGCCAGTTCGAAGCAGCGGCGACCGACGTCTTCGACTACAAGCTCTATCCCGTGATGGTGACGTTGAGTTCATTGAGCAGTTTGCGTTGGGAGTTGGTGTGACTCATCCCCTCTTGAGCTTTGGCCGGCTGTTGAAACAAGGCTGGACTTTGGGGCAAGATCAACAAGATCTACCTGGAGCATCAAGAGAAGGGGACAAGAATTCCAGCGCGCCTCGAAAGGAACTCGTTGGAGTGGGTGTGAAGGTCTGCGCCGTTAGAGCTGATTGTGCAGATGGGCAAGAAGCAGAAGGAAAGTCAAGCACAAAGCGGAAGTCAGAGGGAAAAAAGTTAAAAAGAGAGGAGAAGGAAAAGAGCATGAAGCCGACAGAACAAGCAGACGATGAAGAGCAGCAAAAAAGAGGACACGTTGGCATTGATGCAGGACTTGTCAACAGAGATGGAGAAGGCAGAAGCTGAAGCAAATGAAGAGGCACTCACAGCAGGGTCACCAAAGAAGAAACCAACAGAAGGCTCTGGAGTGAAGAATAGCAGCAGTGAAAGTGGAGGTGTGCAGGAAAGAATGCAAGGAAGGGCCAGGTAACTGGACTATCTTGACACACCTCTGCCATATCGTCCACTGCCTTCAGGTCCGAGAGCTGTGTTGATTTTCGTTGCATGTGGACTCATTCGTGTCATGTCCTCGGAAGTGCCAATCAGTCAATATCCGTTGTTGTGTGGAGAACCAGCTTCGTGGCCAGATGATGAAGGTGAAGAGAAGCAAGGAGGTGAAATGCCTTTGCTTGCAGCTGCAGGAGGGGCACCAAGAGAAGCCATTGAGGTCCAAGATGTTTGCAAGCGTTTGGGTCTGCCAACCTCAGGCTCAAAGAGCAAAGTGTTGAGACGGCTGCAACAATACAAGCATCAAGAAGAAGATAGGACAGCAGTCGAGATAACCCAAAAGCTGTTTGCCGAGAATCGAAGAGAAGCCATTCCCATCAAGGTGCCAAGTTGCCAACAAGACGTGAACAAGAACTACACCAACTGATACATTTCCTTTCCAGGCATGGTGTCAGCAATGTGTGGCAACCAGAGCCATGGAAGACGCAAGGTCAGTAGAAGAAAGAAGTGACAAGAAAGACCGTGGAAGAAGTGTGGTAAGCTTTGACTTTGGGTTCACCTACACAACAGGTGTTGAGGAGGAAAAACCATTTGGAACAGCGTTGTATGTGGCCGAATCTGAGTCGGAGGCCACATCGTGCATTCCAGTCGCGGCCAAATGAAATGCTTCGTTGAAACAGGTGACTGAAGAGTTGACACGATTCAGCACGCAAGAATGCAATACTCAGCCAGTGGTTTTTCAGACGGGGAAAGGTCAACCAGAGAGGTGCTACGAGCAGTTCAACATTCTCGAGCAACTCTTGGGCTGACGGCAGGGTTCAGAACCACTGCGAGAGATCAGCGTGCCAGCAATGGACAAGCTGAGCGCACTGTTCAGTCTGTCTGCAAGTCGGCCAACACCCTTCGAGCCCTTGGTGACGAGAAGAATGGAGTCAAGATTGCAGGAGACATGCGCTGTTCTCCTTGGTCATTTCGTCATGCTGCCTGGCTGATGTTGACGTATAGAGTGATCAATGGCTCCACTTCCTTCGATATGTTTTCATGATGTTTAAGAGGATGCCATGAGTACAGGAGATGGGCTCAATATATGGATTGGACTAATCAAAAAGCAGCCACCACGCTGCCGGTGTTGTCAGCTGGCAAAGCGCACCGGTGCTGGTGTCAGCTGATTGCGCGCGCTGTGGAGGTGTCGTAAGCTGGCTGTGCAGCCTGCGTACATTCTTCTTCCAGTCAGTCGCGTGTCAACAGGTCGTGGGATTCTGCCTAGCTATCTGGGTCTATGCTGGTGTAATCTGTGTGCTATCTGGTGGTGCATTTGCAGGCTTCAGGCATTTGTTTTTTGTCCGCCGCAAGCAGCGTGCAAGCGGCCGACTTTGCGGCCAGGGAGGGTGAGACAACCTAGGTTGCGTCAGTGGAGACCGACGCGGCGTGTCCCCGTCCGCGTTGTGAGTGGACTGCCAGCAAGGGCGAGCGCCGCGAAGGAGAGGAGGCCAGCCCATCTGCGCACCCAGGCCGCGGCGAGGAGCGGCTTGCCAGCCTTGTTTCTTGACTTCCCGGAGCCTTAGGGTTGGTGGGTGTCGCTCGAGGGTGCTGCTGCCAGCTGCAACATGTCTCTTGCCCTGTGCGCTTTGAGTTTCGGGTGCTTGAGCAGAGTGCACGCCGCAGCTGCAGGGTGCTGCCCCACAGAAAACTTTTTGCTACTTACATTCTATCCTGGCGTAATTCATGATGTTTTTTCACCAGGTAGCGAGAACTATTGGGGCTTTTATTTCAATTGCAGGAGGAAGTGCCTGTGTGCACTTTGGAGCTTGGGTGCTGCTGCCGATGCCAGATGTGTGGCTGTGTGCGCTTTGGAGCGTGTGGCCATGCGCGTTTTGGAGCTTGGGGGTGCCGCTGCAGGGTGCCATTGCCAGATGTGTGGCCGTGTGCGCTTTTGTGGTGCTGGGAGGTGTGTGGCCGTATGCGCTTTGGAGCTTGGGTGGTTGTGCTGCTGCAGGGTGCTGGTGCCGGATGTGTGGCCACGTTGGCCGTGTGCGCCCGGCGCCACTGGAGGGCGCCGACACAGTTGTTTTGGCTATCTGGGGCTTATGCTGGCATCATTGATTACATGAGCTGTTTGCGGACGGGGTTCGTGAAACTTTGCATGGCACAACTGTGGGCCCGTGCTCCGCCTGCTTTGCGGGTCCCAGATTCCGTGGGAGTCACATCACACCCTCTTGATGCGTCTGGTTGCACTTTGAATCGACGGGAGCCAAACAAGAGTACGACATGTATCAATGTAACCTAGGAATTTAGGAACCAAATGTGCGAGCGTGAACTATCCTGCGTCCTGACTATATAGTAGCAGGTTACCTAATAGTTTGCTAGACTTTACTTATAGTAAGTTTTAAGCACTTAGAGTATGAAGTAATTGGGAACTTTGAATTAATCTATATTCTAACTGCATTGGCAAAAAACGCGGTTGGATTTACAGATGCAGATAGAATATAAAACCATAGTGCAGATAGAATATAACCATGATAGAATTAATACGATTCAAGTTTTGAGAGATCTTGATAGATAGATATGTTGAAAACTACATTGTGCATACCCTTTTGCACTGCATTGCCGCTGAAAGGTTGGTTTCAGTGATTTTCTATTGTAAAGTTCATGATATACATAATGTGCATCAAAACATGCAGATAAAATATAGTTGGTGGTGTGCTAGCCTTGTTGGCTACCATTTACATGTATATATATATATTTAAATATAATATATACATATATACTTTTATATTTATTTATTTATATACCTGCTTATTTATATATGTATTGTATATTTATTTATGTTTGTTTAAAGCTTTTCAATTAAAACAGATATACGATGAATATATTTTTATTTGCATTCAAAAACTTCTAACTGCATGGGCTCCGATGAATTACTTTCTGAACGTCAAAAAAAATATTCTAACTGCAAGTAATTAAGAATCTCATTTTTTAACTCGTGGAAACTTACTATATTTAAGTAGGCACCTACTTAATTAAGTAAGGGCGGGCCAAGAACAAAACGGCACCTTATCTTATGATGTTTAATGTGCTTTCCCCAGCGCGAGCATAGCGATAACCGCACCTAATGGAACCCACAGCTCGTCTGACTAAAGATCGAAAGGAGATCGCGTTATTTCAAAGCATCCTGCTTCTGAAAGTGTCAAATTTCGTGATTGGTTGAGTGCTGTGTTCTTCAAGTTTGGTGATTGGTCTGCCCCTCGTGTGGCATACAAGTATGACAGGCTGCCTGCCTTCATGTGCGAAATGTAGAGAATTTAGCAGAATCAATCTGACATGGGCATACTTTGAGTCAGTCGAACCGAACATAGACGTAGTGGCTATCCTATGCCAGCTGCTTCCTCGATGCAACCATGCAACACAAGCGTTCCATTCAATGCCGCGTGTGGGCCAGGGGAACCATTCTTTTCAAATGGACGAAATGGAAAGATTGTCTTTTGAACAGGGCAGGGCATGTCAAGTGGGCGCCAGTCTGTGCACCTGTGACCTGCCCGTGCTCTTGCCAGAATGCTTTTGCATGCTTGTGCACCGTGTCATTGAGCGGGTTGGTCAAAACATCGCCGCATGTTGACTTCCACCTCATACTGTGCTTTTCGAGAACCTCAATAATTGAAAAGGCCGCCAAAAGTTCCAGCTTAAAGTTGGGCTGTTGTATTCCCTACTGTTCCTGGATTGCGTTTTCACTTTTTCCCTGATCTACTACACCCTTCCGGATAAGTAAGGAAGAGATGGACACCAAATGAAACCATAAAACCACACACAGAACCCATTTGTTCCATGAAGAGCCCTTTTCTCGGTTCGGCCAGTTGCAGGACTACCTTCACATGGTCCGGTGTGTGGAGCGATTCCGCTTGGTTTTGGCTTCAGAGGAGCGGAAGCTCTTCGTGATGCTCAATTTGAACAAGCAGTTGTGGCTGGAACAAGACCTTTTGACTCTCTTTGAGGAGCTTCGCAAACACACGACAAATTTCTTGTTTCTTGCGGTCGATTGCAGCTGGAAGAACCTGGGAGAATCTTCGGATCCGCAACTCTTGAATGAGATAGAGGATCCTGAAAGTCATGCCCGCTTGGTGATGTACAGGTTGCCATGTGCAGGCGACAACACAGGGTCCTACTTCCGCAATGAAGCAGATGCCCAAGGTGTTAAATCACTTTTATTGGAGCCATTCCGTTTCGACCTGGCAATTGACCCGCTCGACCAATCTCAGACGGAGTTGCCAGACGCAACGCAGGGTTACACGAGAAGGTCGGCAGTGACATTGTTGGCTGGACTTGTCAATTAATCGAAGGAGTTTTAGGAAATTGACATCGTTGCTTGGAAGTTTGCTGTTTGCAGTTATGGCTCCTTGCCGGTTGCAGGTTCCTTCTTTTAATTGATCCCGTGGAATCTCAGTTTAGCCTGTTGCAAGCTTTTAGAGAGAACATGTTTAGCTTTTTCACTCCATGTTTTTGTGCTTCCATGTTTGGGCAACAGAAGCTGGAATTGGGCATGCAAGGTGCACCTGACAATACGAGTTGCTCAGCGTTTCTTGACTTGCTAGGCGTCGGTGGGGTGCAAAGAAGCAGCAGGCGTAAGCTGCAGCGACTTCGAAACGCTGAAGGCACTTTGTTCACGTGTGAGATCGTTCGAGCACCTCTGCCGGTCGAGGACCATCTGAGGTGCGCTTTCTGTTGATGGGCTTTGATGGAAAGGGAGCTTGATGGATGACCAAGGACTAGAGGCTCAACAAGAAAAGAGAAAGGATGAAAGAAAGGTCTAACAGGTCCAAAGAAAGATGGACAATAAATAGAGACAGAAAAGAAGGAGCAACCATAGCATGCCTGGCCCTTTGCCAGTTGCACCTTTGCTGCATGTCATAAGCCACATGCTGACTCAACATACGCTCGCAAAAAGTTTTGAACGCAGAGAAGTATCGGAATGTGCAACTTTTGTTCGACTAGGAGGACTGGAGTAGTTTGATTTGATATGTTTAGATTTCAAGCAAAGCAATGCTGCTTCCATTCGTATGTGGTCCGGTCCAATGGTGGGGTGCGATTTCAACAGGTGGTTTTAGCTCTACTGCTGCAGGCAGTCTCGGACATGTGTTGGACACTGGTAAGATTAGCGGTGAAAAACACTGCAGGCACTGAACTGGAAGAGACTAGCACGACACGAAAAGCTAACAAAACCAAACAAAGCAAAACCTAACACCGCCCTGGAGCAGGCTCGGCGCCCTCCTCTGACCCTCTCAAGCATTGTCAAGCCAAAGCCAAACCAAACTCCAGCAGCATCGATATCTTGCAGCAGTGGCAGGTACCGACACATGGCAACTATACAAGTATTCAGACAAGACTGGGCTTATTTATTGTTTGACCATGGTGGTCACACTTTGGTGAATCCATCCATCCAACAAATCCCAGTTCCTGTCAGCCAGCCGATTGCTGGCGCAGCTTCTAGCACTCCTCGAGGGTGTGCACGCAATGCCTTCACAAACTCAGGTTTGGAGGGGTTCATATTGAACACTTTGACTTTCTTCGGTTGGAGGCCATCGCTTGTAGGCTGCCGGCCATTGCTTGTAGGTTGGAGGCCATCGCCATCGCTTGTAGACACTCTTGAGTAAAAGCATGGCTTTCCATGCTGGAGCACCATCTGCAAACACAGCTGCTTGCCAGCCTTGCCAACAACTCGCCCCAAAGCATCCTTGCAACCCTTTGGAGGAGGCTTGACTCCTTTCAACAAGCTTCAGAGTGGTTTGAGCTATGCTATGCTTCTTTCTTGGAACCTCTTTGAAAAATCCCGAGCCACACATGCTTGGAAATGCTTTGGGGGAGGTTTTCCACGGTGGTTTGCTTGCCCAAGCTTGGACCAAATCATTCTGTTGCGGAGACTTTGGCAGCCTTCGCAGGTGTTCATCTCAACGCGTTGGCAGTGGCAGTCTTTTTAGCATTGGCTTCTACTAGTAGCAAGAAGTTACTAGGTTGGAGGCCATCGCTAGCAGGTTGGAGGCCATTACTACTAGTACTCGTAGCAAGAAGCCACTAGGAACAAGAAGCTACTAGGGGCTCCTGGCATGCTACTAGGAGCATTCTTACCACTAGTAGCAAGAAGCCACTGGTAACAAAGGCTTCTAGAACTCGCAAAGGCCGAAAGACATTTTTGCACCCGCACGACGCCTCATTCCAACCTGCTTGGCCACAGCGCCAGGTGATGGAGAGGATTTGCAGCCAGCTGCGTCTTTGTGTGTGTGTGTACCCCTTGTAATCATAGGGATTCATTTGGATTGTTTGCTGGTTTTCTTTTTTCAGCAGGGGGGTTCACAGCACAGTGGAGACTGCACCCAACGAATCTATCCACTTGTGCTAGAAGCAGAGCCTGATCAGCTCTGTGTACCTGCTTGAATTTTAAGATTTGGGTAAAGGGCTAATGCATTGGCAGATGTGAGCGGACCGCCGTCAACCTTCGATCTTCCGCCTTGGGCCCTCTTTCCTCTTGAAGACCCCCAGGCTCTTTAGGACTTTCCTGGGCCTTTCAGGACTTGGGTTTCTTAGGCTGGCGTGTGGCACCGCTGTCAAGTCAGTACGCATATCCATAAGTGTGCTTGGCCTTGTGCCAATCTTGGATGAGCCCGTAGAGTGCCTCCCGTGGACCCGTCGAACGGGGGTTTGTCGTTGTTTCCCTTGCTTCGGAAACGTAAGTGCCCATAGCGGGCGAAGCTGGCTTATGCCACAAGAATTTGGATGTTCGCCCCATCTTTGGAATTCCAAGCTGGCTCATGCCTTTACGTGACCGCAGCGGTCGAAGCAGCCAGCCGTTTCGGCAGGGCACAAGGTGACCATAGCGGTCAAAGCAAAGTTAAGGTTCATTGGAACCTGTCGAGACCTTGGGTGCACATACAGCGTGTACATTCAAACGAGGCAGGTTTTCCTAGGTTGTTGTAATGAGGTTTGGCTTCATCGGTTCCGGCCCCCTCCATTTGGTTCCCCTTTTCATCCTTTCCCTTTTCACACATTCTTTTTTCTTCTTTTCTTTCATGTCTTCCCTTGCTTCATGTCCTGTCATCTCATCACTTTCTTTCTTTTGCGTGCACACTGCCCGGCCCTCAGTGTGTACATGCACAACCTACTTTCGAATCAGGTTTCAGGTCGCCCAGGTTTTTTACACTGAGGTGGGCTGTCATCGGTTGTTCCTGTGCACTTGGCTCCGTTTCATTGCAACCACACACACTCTTGTCCCGTCTTGTCTCCTCTTCATGTCTTCATTCTTTTGTCTTACTGCGCGCGCACTCACACTTTTGCCCTGACCTTAGTGCTTTCCGCCTCCCCTCGGGGAGGCGTGTGTGTGTACCCCTTGTAATCATAGGGATTCATTTGGATTGTTTGCCGGTTTTCTTTTTTCAGCAGGGGGGTGCAGAGCACAGTGGAGACTGCACCCAACGAAGCTATCCACTTGTGCTAGAAGCAGAGCCTGATCAGCTCTGTGTACCTGCTTGAATTTTAAGATTTGGGTAAAGGGCTAATGCATTGGCAGATGTGAGCGGACCGCCGTCAACCTGTTCGACCCGCTCGCCGCCTTCGATCTTCCGCTTTGGGCCCTCTTTCCTCTTGAAGACCCCCAGGCTCTTTAGGACTTTCCTGGACCTTTCAGGATTTGGGTTTCTTAGGCTGGCGTGTGGCACCGCGGTCAAGTCAGTACGCATATCCATAAGTGTGTGCGAAGAATATACCTGACGTAGCGAATGTTTCCTTTAAGAAGGCGGAGTCGGATTCTGGAAGCACTTCAGTTCCAAGCGGCAACCCATGTGAGCACAGACTGCATCATCTTGCACCTGAACTTTGGCTGCTTCATGTTGGCCGGGAATTGTTCTTGAGATCGCTTGTGCCCACCTTGGAAGACTTGGAGTACATAATTTTGCTCCACACTACCCCAAAATCTTCCTATTGCCAAAGCCAAGAGGTCTGCGGCCGGCTTGCTTGCTCTCCAAACGCTTCTTTTCTGTGAGCGGCCTTGGGCCTGTCATTCCCAACACTTGTCAGCTCCATGTTCTGACATTGTGCCCCTTCAGCCCACAGAGTGAACAAAGAGCAGCGCTGCCCAACTCGGCATGAGCATACAACTTCGCTCGAGACATGCACATCTGCAACGCTCAGACACTTTTCTTCTTTCCAATCTAGCCATGAAGTTAAGTGAGATCCACAGAAAAAAGCTTTGCCCAAACTCTCAACCTCGTGCCTTACATGTTCAGGGAGCTTAGAACACAAACAGCTGTCCCATTTAAATCTGGCCTGTTTGGGGCATGGACACGGCGCAGCGGACCGAACCACAAGTCTTCGTCGAGTTCTTGTCTGGTTCCCTTCAAGGTCGGTTGTTCGTCAGCCGAAGGGGTGAGCTCACTAGGAACAAGAAGCTACATCGCTACTAGGAGCAAGGACGCTACGAGAGGGGCTCCTGGCATCGCTACTACGAGCAAGGACGCAAGGACGCTACTAGGGGCTCCTGGCATCGCTGCTAGGAGCAAGGATGCTAGGGGCTCCTGGCATCGCTACTAGGAGCAAGGATGCTAGCAACTCCTGGCATCGCTACTAGGAGCAAGGACGCTACTAGGGGCTCCTGG
>CAXAMN010001181.1:384805-411935 GCA_963970005.1 Durusdinium trenchii | reverse complement strand
CATCAGATTGCCGTTCCCGACATAGGATTACACTTCCCATGCAAAGGCAGGTACAACATGATCAGAGAAGGTTTGTACCCAGGCATTTCCATTTCGAGCAATCCGCCATCAATTGACGATGTCAAGGCTGCAAACATTGAAGAGCTTGTTGATCAGGAGGTTTTGAAGCATGCTGTTGACCAAGAGTATGAACCTGATGAACCACCAGAACTCCCTGACGTGCTCGTTGACGACGCACCTATCGCCGCTCGCGGGTCAGGAGACCTTGCCGACGATCCGGGGGGTGAAGAGGTTGAGATGATTGAGGTTCTTGATCCTGTTACGGGTGAAACGACTTTGATCCCTAAAACCGATTCATCTTACTATGATGCCGGAGGTTACAAGGCAAGAAAATACAAGGGTTCGTCAAAACCACCCAGCATCCCTCCGTTCCTTTGGAAAGCCGCTTCCAAAGCAGAAAGGAAGAAGGCGATTGCAGAGTATGAGCTTGAAGAGGCTCGGAAGCGCCTTCTTGCTGAGAAGAGCAAGCATAAAGCAGCCGTGGCAGAGATTGACGGCAAACTGCGAAATTTCAAGAGCGGAGACATTCCCTCTGAAACGAAAATGGACGCCACCTGGGAAGGTGTGCCTTTGATGCCGGTTGAACATGAGGAGAAACAGCATTCACATAGAGAAAAAGGAGTTCTGTATGAGCCATGGCTAAACGCACTAGTGGCGAGGCCTGTAGGCCAAAAGGAAATCCGCAACACCCCAGATGCTCAACGCTCCCTCGACGTTGAGTGGGTGAAGCTGGAGTCCAAGCCCGCTTGGCTTTATGATAAGGTCCGTGAATGGGACGAAGTCTCAACCGAAGCAGTCCGTTCAAAAGCCAAGGTCCATGTAGGTAACGTTTTCGAACTCTGTGTTGAGAAAGGCAGTGAGCTTCCGAAAGGAAACCCCCTTAGGAAGTACAAAGGTCGGACAGTGTTCCAGGGGAACAAGGTCAAAGACGAGTCCGACATGGTTGCCCTCTTTTCAGAGCTGGGATCAGCGCCTGCGAACATGGAGGCGGGCAAAGCCCTCGACTGCTACGGCAGCGCGCCCGGGAATAAAATCACCCAGGGCGACGGCAAACAAGCCTACACCCAAACCACTTTGAAGGGGAAACCCACCTGGATCAGGATCCCGAAATACCGGTGGCCGAAAGCATGGCACGGTAAGTAAAAAAACCTGTCATCCCGCTCGTACTTGCTCTCTATGGTCACCCAGACTCAGGCGGGTTCTGGGAGAGGCACTGCGAGGATTGTCTCGCAAAGGTCGGCTTCAAGGCCGTGCACCCTGAGTGCTGGCCATCGATCTTTTGGCATGACAAATTGTTCCTCTTGTTAGCGGTCTATGTAGATGACTTCAAAATGGCCGGACCTGCGTCCAACCATGCGGAGGGGTGGGAGCTCATTGGCACCCACATCGATATGGATACCCCAGAAGATGTAGGGAGATACTTGGGCTGTGACCATGTTGTCACACATGGCATCAAGCTGTCCACTGACCATCACCCATTCGCGCATGTTTTCGACCACAAGCTCGAAGATCCTGCTAGTAAGCCAGCGGCTCCCGCACGCCGAACACAGGATTATTGGACTCATTTCCCTGAGCATGGTACCTTTGTGCATCACCACGTTCAACCCCGAAGGCGCTTTGAAATCAGGCCTGCTGGCGTTGAAGGGTTGTTTGATCCTGGAGATCTAAGGTACACGGAATATGTCCCATGCACGGAGGGATCCGCTGCCAAGGACACGGGGGGCACCGCGTGTGTTTGGCACGACATCAAGGTTGACCGGCAACAGGGATTGCCCTTTTGGTGGACAGGGGAGACCTTCTTCATCGACAGGTGCATTTCCGACCCCAAGATGGCTCAGGCCAAGAAGGCCGCACGTGCCCAAGGATTCACATTTTTGGATCAACTTGAAGAAGATCAGAGTTGCATGAGCAAGCCTGTGACACGGGTCGAATATGACATGCGTGGCTTTCTGAGGCAATGCCTCGAGAAGTATGAGAGTCTCGTCGATCAGCCCGTGAAGTTCAAGACAGTCAACACTCCGTTTCACGACGATAAGATTGCAAGACCCATAGGTGATGAGGCAGAACGCCGGGGGGAACTCCAGGCCATCGCGAGTAGAGTCCTCATGAAAGTGTTGTTTGCAGCACGCATGGCACGTTTCGATTTGCTCAGAGCGACTCAAGGTCTTGCCAGCCGTGTCACCAAGTGGTCAATAGAGTGTGATGTTGCACTGCATAGGCTAATGTGCTATATCTACTCCACAATCGACGTCGTACAATCAGGTTTCATCGGAGATGACCCCCAACATTGCAAACTGTGGTTGTTTGCCGACAGTGACCATGCCGGAGAGCATGATAGTCGTTCAACTTCAGGTTGCATTCTGGCCATGGTAGGTCCAAACACCTACTTTCCCCTTACTGCGTTTTCGAAAAAGCAGACGGCCACTGCCATGAGCTCGACAGAAGCGGAAGTAATCGCCGCTAACCTGTCGATTCGCACAGTTGGTTTACCTTCCTCCTGTCTTTGCCAAGTCATACGGCAGGCGGGGGGAGTCACAAACGCCAATGTGCAAAGCTCGGCCGTGGGGACACGTGCCCGGAACGCGAAAGTCGATGTTTGGGAGTTTGATCCGTTGAAAGATCAGGTGATTAGGAGACATGTTGAACCCAGACACACCCTATTTGACCCAAGAGACTGTGACGACTGCCCAGTCGATCATAAGTTCCTGTCAGCCCAAAGGATCACGATTGCACAATTCAAGGATGGCACCTTTGATGCAGACGTGAGCTGGGATTGGTCCAGCAGGGAAGGACAGAGAGTCATGAAAGGGGAATGGACGGGTATGACTATTTTCCGAGTGCCTGGCCCGAACGAAATCGATTATGGTGTTGAATCACGAGAAATTAGGAACGCACTCACTGACTCATGTTACGTTGGTCAAGGTCGGGAAGGTTCCATGGACATTTACCTCATAGGTAAAGGAGCTTTCGAAATCGTGTTTCTGGAAGACAATCAGGCGACCATTAGAATCCTTGAATCAGGCAGGTCACCCGCTTTCCGGCACGCAGACAAGACGCAACGACTGAACCTTGCATGGTCAGCTGAACAGTTCCAACGGAAACATTTCACACTTGTTTATGTTCCATCACTTCTTCAAGCAGCGGACATTTTCACCAAGCCATTCACCAGTACCGAGAAGTGGAATCAACTACTTAAGTTGCTGGGATTGCATGCCGCTTCGTCCGTACCGGCAGGTGCGCCCAAGACCGATGCACCTCACCCGGGGGGACCCGTGGCCGCTGCAACGCCTGGACCTCACAATCGAGTACTGCTTGAAGTGTGTTGCAGTCCTGACTCTAAACTTGGTGATGTATCTCGCAAGTCCACGTCAGGCTGCTTGGTGATTCGTGTCACCAAAAATGATGATGTCCTTGACCCACAAACGCGAAAACGTATCGTCAGACAAGTTTTGTCCAGTATCCGTGAGCTTCCTAAAGGACGACGCTTGCTCGTGTGGGCTAGTTTGCCTTGTACAGGTGGTACTCCATGGATTCACGTGAACAAAACAATACCGTCAGCAGCGATCAAGGTCGATGAACACCAACGCGAGTTTAGGAAACTATGGAATGCATTAGTTGACCTTGTCAATTCGCTTCGTGCAGCTGATCCGTTTATAGCCATCGAATGGCCTAAGAACTGCGTGTACTGGAAACTCGAATACGTTCTGTCGTTCTGTCAGCGTCATTCGATGAGTCAGGTCACATTTGACGGATGCATGATTGGTGTTGTTGATGTACACGGTGTCCCAATTAGGAAGCCTTGGAAGATATGTACCAATTTAGAGCCCATTCTTAAATCATTTGAAAGCAAGCAATGCAGTGAGGATCATGAGCACGCTGAGGGTCGTGGTGAGTCATTGAAACGCACGGAAACTTACACTTTCCAGATGACGGACATGATTCACCGAGCCTTTGGCGTTGCCGTGACCAATTAACTCAAGCTCGTGCCCGGGGACGGACTGCCTACTTCGTTTGTGCCTTCCTTTCCTGATTCGCATCATGACTATGCCCTCCTTTGGATGTGAGACGGGTGCCGTGGACTTCTTCCTCAATCATCCTGGGATGTACGTGGCTCCTTCTTCGCAGCCCACTGAGGCAGGAAATGACGGGAATTGGAAAGATTTGTTGAAGCGCACGGCCATTCTCGCCCACCTTGTCGAGTCGATGCATGACGGACGTGCCCACTTGGATGCTATCTACGGGGCTGATCCTTTTGACGCCTGTGCTAAGTCACTTGGCCGCATCGACAAAGCGCATCGCGAGTTCTTGGAATGCAATCCGGCTCGTTTGATGACGCAGCTACCTTGCCCGGGGGGACCCGTGGTCGATTTCATTTTTGCCGGCGACTCGTCAATGGCACTGGTGGATGAAACTGTGGATTCTGAAGGCAAGACCACGCGCGTCAAGCGCAACGTGGGCGAATACCTGAAGGAGGCAGGACCGTCACTCCTGACGGATCGCGCAGGTAGTGTTCAATACAGCCTGCATTGGGGCCGTGGCCTGGAAGCGATCATTGACGGAATAGAGGCTTGTCTTGACAACGGAAGACGTCGCACACCGGGAGGTGTTGCCCCAGCGGTCATCGTGGTATCATATGCCGGCAATGATGTCTACGGCGACCACGGATTTGTGGGCAACCCTTGGGTGGACACCAACGTGCTCCACCGGAATCCTGCCAGGCAGAGAGCAGCCTATGAATGGCAAGCAGAGCTGGCACAAAAACACGCCCAGCAGATGAGGCGTCTGGCGGACTTGAGGCAGAGGAAAGATGTGGCAGCCCTGATCGTTATCTGCTACTGCGACTCGCAGAGTTATGGACTGCCGGAAGAATTCGCCCGTCAAATGTGCCAGTCAGCGGATGTCTTCACTCGCCTTGGCGTCACGAATGTGACAGGCACCACCCTGGTTCGCTCGTGTCAGAGGTATGACAACTCCCACTGCCACAACACCGAGGAGAACCGGGCGATGTTCGTGAAGTTCTACGCTAACGTTGCTTTGTTTGCCTACCACTATTGGGTGCTCGCTGGCGTTGATGTATTGCGCAAAGATGCGAACCTCGCCGCGAAACCTCGTGGGGAGAAAACCAACCGCCAGTATATGCTTGAGCACATCTGGAAGCGGCGCATTGACTCCGGATACCTTTTCTTGGGTGACTTTGACGAGCACGATGAAATTATCCCTGGACAGAAGAGGCAGACTGCCATCGACCAAAAGAATGGCTGGCTCCTGACGGTCTCTGAGACTACCGAGGTCGCTCACATGGATGATTTTGGGGACCCCGTCTATGCGACTAAGGAGCAGATTGCAGCTGCCAAGCTCTTGCCATTCAATCAGCGACTTTACAATATGCCACGGGGAACCGTTGGTCCGGATGTCTATGACGAGGGTCAGGATGTGCAAGTCCCGGCTGAACCGTCGACGGCTGATCAGACAATGCCGGATGCAAGTGTGCCGGAGGTCATTGAGATTGACGACACCTTTGCGCCCAGCGCTGATTCGCCTCCGGGGACGGAAGGTCGAGATGCAAACAACCAGGCTCCCGTGAGCACTCCGGGCATGGAGTTCGTGTCTGTCACCGCTGATATGCCGAAGCACGGTGACACCGAGGTGGACCCTGTTACCATCACGGAAGAAGAGGAGCTTCATGTATCCAATGAACCCATTGCGGATGAAAACTATGTCAATGAACTTCTCAAAGATCACCTTGACTCCGCCATCAAACAGGGCTTTGAGAACAATATCAGCCAGATGATGACTCAGATGAAGAGATTGTTTTCAAGGAACCGATTCTCACATCTATGCATGCCGATTCATCTCAGGTCGCCGGAGTAACCTACCAGTTGAGAAAGAAGGAGGATGAAAGCGATGTCATTCGCATCTACATGGCAGAAGAAGACATCCCTCAGCTCACTGGTGAGGCACTCAGGAAGTTCCGTGAGGTTACAACCCTGGGGAACGAGCCCGACCTGGCCAACAAAGCACCACAACCGAGGATCCCAAAGGCGAAGGCATCAGGTGAGCCGGGGGCGCCAAAAGCGCCAAGCGAGACTGCAAAGTCGAAGACAAAACCGGCATCACCGAAGACAAAAGCACGCCCGGCGGGAGCTGAGGCCGATGTTGAGATGAAGCCAACAGAGGAAGCTCAGCCCAAAGTACCAAAACGCCCGGCGGGAGCTGTGGCCTCGGATTCGACTCCGACAGCAAAACCAGCTGTCAAAGCCAAGGCCATGCCTAGAGCACCACCGGTGCCTCCCGTTTCGTCGCCTCTTGGGGAAAACGAAGTTGTGGCATTGCAGTCAAGATCGGTTCCCGGTGCTGCCAATTTGGCGAATCTGAACTCGAAACAAGTCTGGATTTCCCGACGCGTCTCGGGCTTGCTCCGTGGCTGGGAGCATAGTAGACAATCCTGGCACAAGGTGCAGCCTCCAAGCTTCGACGCCGGGCTGTGGATGGATTTTGGCAAGGTGTATTCGTTTATCAAGCGGAAGTACGATGTCAACCTTACCAACGATGACCTGCTGAGGGTCATTACATCCAATCACAGATTCATGCTCGAGGTGAGGATTGCGCCAAAGGGGACTTTGGTCGGTGGAAAATACCAATATACACCTCTCCGGATCAAAGCGATTCAGAACCATAATGAATGGTCAAGCAACAACGTGCAAGACGCACTTCCCGAGCATGAACGCTTTGTCACTCTCGACGAGGAGTATACGTCGGTGGAATACCAGGCCGGCAAATTCCCTCGGGTTCCGCGGGGTGCGCTGGGAAAGGTGAAGGAGGTGGCCCCCACCATCCTCTATCACTACACGCACCGGGCAGCACTGGTTGAGATCATCAACATGGGATTGATTCCAGGCGGCAATCGTACTGGAGCCAGATTCACATTCTTGACAAAGGAAGATCCGTGGACCATTTCAGGCACCGATTATGCAGCGATGGCGGCGACTCGCCCCATCTGCGTTGCCTTGGATCTCCAAATGATGATGTTGAACGGGCACCGGCTCATAGAGACCACTGCTGGTACAATCCTATGCCCTGATTGGCTGGCAAACCGGAACGTGATTTACGTGTATGACATGGAATCCCGATGCTACGCCTTCGCGAACCATGTGTACGCACACTATCGCGGCATCATCACCGGTGAAACCAAAGCCTTCAATTCAGCACGCACTGGGGGACCAGTTGCCGATGACGATGAAATGGTGAAAAGCCCGCTGGAAAAGTACACCTACCAGGTCCTTGGTGACTATGAGAGGTGGTGCGGTAAGGTGGACACCTTTTCCCCATTCGTGTACGGTGAACTGTTCGAACGCCCAGGCGTGAAAGACCAAATGGTATCGGGAAAGAAGAATCCCGATTTAGAAACATACGAGGTCACGTATGTCGTTCGCAGGCCCAATTTCAACGCCTATAGGAACCAAGTGTCGCCCAAAGAGATGCTGCCCAACTACAACCGACCTCGGTTTGATTGGCGCAAGATCCACCCCGAGACTGAGGGTTATGGCAACACTCGACGGATGGTCGTTGAGGGCATTCAGATGCCAGAAGATCAGTGCCCGACATGCACACATACCTACACCCATGGCATGATGTCCTGCATCACATGCGGCGCCTTCCTCAACAATGCCTCGGATCTGTGTAAAGCTGCTCAGCTCATTCGGATCGAGGAAATTGCATCCGATCTCGGTATCGAAGTCACGATGGACATGGTACCTGAGGATAGGCTGCAAGGAACAGGTGTGAGGAGGACGCCGGCGGGGACGCCTGGCCATGAAGTTCAACGTGCTTCTCGTTCGGGCATCAACATCTTGAAAGCGAACGCCAAAAGCCATGTCCAGAAGGCGGGTAAAATGTCCATGACAGTATCGCAGCGACAGCTGACTGACGCTTTCTACGCGTTCAACTGTGCAGCCCAGGACCTCTCTCTAATCTGCATTCAATTCCTGGAACGACTATCAGATGCCGTCATCCCTGATCCTCCGAGGACAAGGGAAATGATTGCTCGAGGCGTCGGTCATCGCTATGCTGGGAAAGTCATCTTCATGAACGAACCAGCAAAAGGGAATGATGCTGACCTGAGCGAGGACTTCTTCATCTATTGGAAGAACAGGCTGCACCGACCTGAGACTTTCGCTGCGGACTATTGTCAAGGTACAAAACGACCCGCAATCTTGGGATTTGGAGGTGAGTGGCGAAGTGAGAAGACAGACCCTGATGACGTCTTGGATGAACTCCTGGAATTCGTGATGGGCGATGCTCAATTTGTACCTGGCTTGGATGTCAACCTTGTGAAAGAAACAAGGGCACTTGTGATTCCCAAGGCCAAGGCCGCACCAGGTCCAGGTGAAAGTCTGGCAAGAGCTACACGTACTCAAGCCAAGACATCAGAGCATCGCTGGCGAGGAGCTGCAGGTAGTGATCAATACCATGATTGGCAGCAGTCATCCTCGTCGTCTTCCTGGTGGTCCTCATCCAACCGCAACTGGTGGCAAGATGATCGCGGTCGTGGCAGTGACTGGCGAGGACATGACTGGTGGAGTCAGCGCAGGTGGTGAACACGACGCACAGCGGGAGCTGTTGCCTGTGGAGAAGAGAGTGAAATCTACGGGTGACTTGGCTGTCTTTGTGCACTGTGTTTTCCCTCAACGCACCGCGGGAGCGGTTGCCTGGATGACCGTTTCTGTGATGCACCGGGGGACCGGATGCCTGAAACCAGCAGCTAATTCGTTTGAGTTCAGGTCGATGAACTTGGCTCTCAATCCTTGCAATGAAGAGCGCACACCTTTTGCTGTGCTTTGTCGCCACGCGGGAGCGTGTGCCTTGATGGCTTTGCTTCTGCTTTCTAAAAGGTTGGCATTGCACTCCCAGTTCCGCTGCGCAAAAGAGATTATCTTTGTGAGCTTGCTTTGAACTTTCATGCATGAATCAGTTGAGACATGTTCAACCCTAGCATCAAAGAATGACAGTGCATTATATGATCCGTCCTTGAGGTCAACTATCCTCTCCATCTCAAGGCACGTTCCGGTTCGATGCTTCGCACGTACCGGGGGACCGGATACCTTCGTAGGTCCTTAATTAGTGCACTGTACATAACTTCACTCCTCCCATTTTCGTTCAGCGGGGGGTGTTGTTTCACGCTAGGATGTCTAATACATGTCTCACTTACCTACCGTTTGGCTCAAGGAAAACCAGGTGCGACTTGTTGGTAGTTCTCGGTCGTTTACCTGTAACTACAGTTTCCCTTCTTGTTTCCGTCACTGTGTCCCCCTTGTCTCCCGTGATCTTCCCTTTGTCTCCGGTCTTGTCTCCTTGCTTGTGGGTCTCCTTTCTGTTTCCTTTTGTCTTCCTTCTTGTCTACTTCTTGTTGGTTATCGTGTTCGCCTTGTCTCCCTTCTGTCTCCCTTTGTCTCCTTTTGTTTCCTTTGTTGTCTGAGGCGGGCCCAGCAGCCCAGAGCTGGGAGACACATAGAAAGGATTGCGAGGCAGAGGTGGACACCGCAGTCAAGAGCTGGGGGGCGCATGTAAAAGATTCTCACTTGTCATTGTGTCCGCTTTGTCTTGTTCTCATTGGTCACTGTGCCAGCCTCTTCTGCCTCCTTTTGTCTCCCTTCTTGTTTCCCTTCTTAAACCACTGCCTTGCAATCCTTTCCATTTGTCTCCCAGCTCTGGACTGCTGTGTTGCAAGCTCTGGGCTGCTGTGTCCGCCTCTCGCTTGCAATCCTTTCCGATTGTCTCCCAGTTCTGGGCTGCTGTGTCCGCCTCTGCCGTGCAATCCTTTGCAATCTGCCTTGCAATCCTTAAATTTACATTTGTCCCCCATCTCTGACTGCTGTGCCCGCCTCTGCCTTGCAATCCTTTGTCTCCCAGCTCTGGACGTCGCAAGCTCTAGTTGCAGAGTGTTCCGATTTTGAAAAACACAAACTGTTTGGGGTCTGCGGTGGTGTAATTTCAGCACGCGCCCAGCACTAGGCAGTGTGTGGAGAGCCTGCATTACATGACCAAGTTCAATGTGATCCACCGCGACTTCAGAGGCTCACCCGAGCGCCATGTCCGTGTGTCTCCAAGATTCTTCGAGGCCTACTCTTCACCACGCCAGGTTGCAATATCTTCCTCCAGAATCGTGGTAACAAGTGCCACGTGAAAGTCATCGACCTGGGCTTCATGATCTCAGTGCCTCGTCGACCCGGTTGTTGATTGAAGGTCTAGAATCTAGAAAAGCAGGAGCACTCAGAACAAACACAGCTATTAGGTTGGAGGCCATAACTACTAGGAACAAGAAGCTAGTAGTAACTAGTAGCTTGTTGCTGCTAGTAGCAAGGATGCTACTAGGTGGAGGCCATCCCTACTATTTGGGACTTTCCCCGATCACTCCAGGCTGCGGCAGTGCTTGGAGAGATGCTAACAAGAAGCTACTAGGGGCTCCTGGCCGTACTAGTAACATTCGTACTAGTAACACGAAGCTTTCTGCTCCGGTGGCTGCGAGATTGTCCAATCCTCTTCACCTGCTCACCTCATCTTTTCCATCTCAGCCGCCCACATCCGTACAAGGGAGTGGATGGTCGCCACTGTACTGAAACTACTCGGAGTGCGTGCTAGAAGACTTGCACAAGTCACAAGTTGATTAATCCTGACACAGCTTCCAACGTGAAGCTGCATGTTCAGTTAAGTTGGATCTGGGAGATGTTTCCATGTCGGCTGAACGCGGTGCTTGCGTGTCCACTTCCCTTTCAGGGAATCCCCTTGATCCCCTTGTCTTTGTGCAAGGAAAGGGGTCATGCTTCTACTTGTAAGCAGTGCATTCTCATTGGCTTCACTTCTTGCAAATCTTGCTTGTGCGTTGCACGTGCTCCAAAACATGTCCTGCTCCAGTGCAGCACCGCAAAGGCATGTTGGACAACGAAGCAATGTTGGACTGAAGGGCCTTCTGAAGGGCCTTACGGATCCTCGTAGCATATCACGCATTTGGATGAAAATCTGGTGGGTCTGCATAGAACTCCGGGGGGCGGAATATGGGGGACTGGTTGGTTGCGAATGCAGGTGTGTCTATGGTCCACGGTTCTGCGAGAGGACTGCTGGCTACCCATGATGGCTTGCTGTCCCTTACTCTCCGTGCGTGACTTGCATGTTGGGAATGTGCCCATCCGTCCCAAGACCAGAATCGGCAAAGCATAGACCCAGGTGCTGTGGCTTCATATTTAGAACCCGTCAAGCATTGCTCCTGAACCTTCTGCAAGACGCGTACACTGATGTGCACCCTTTGTCCCTCTATGTCCACCAACCCCAAATCCACAACGCGCAGCTCCTTCCACACTGCCCGTAGACGCTGCCTCCTTGTAACTTGTTCTCACTTGCCTGAACCCAGTGATGTGGGGAAAAGGCAGTGAGCTGTGTTGCCAGCAAGGTGCCAGCTGAATCAGGAATAATTATGAACAAGGTTCGTTTTGCGGGCAAGGATTGACCTAAGACTCTAAGACTTTCAACATCCTCACTTATTGACAGTTTGTTTCGAACTCTTGGGTGGAATGGTTAGGTCGAGGATGAGCAGAATAGAAACAAGAACATTGCAGTCCGATGTGCTTGGAAAGGGCAGGACAGATGGGGGCACAGAATGGAAACGCCCATGGGAGTGCAGTTTGAGTTGTGCATTTATGAGTCGGTCAGCTTCTGCAGGACCCGAACAAGGTCCGCTTTGATTGGTCGCCACCAGAAGTTCGAACACAGGCAGCCGTGTGCTGCAACTTTGGAATGTGCCCTGACGAAGCTTGGAGGGCTCCTGGTCTTACTACTGGGAGCAAGGACGCTACTAGATGCTCCTGGCATCGCTACTAGTAACAAGAAGCTACTAGGGGCTGAGGGTTATTTGCGAGTCTCCCTCAACCGGGAATGAGATGACTTGTGGGAATCAGGGCCAGCCAACCATAGCAGCGGTTAGGGCCAGGTGGCTGTGGGTCAAAACCGGGGAACCCTCGTTGACCACGGAAAATGAACAGAATGGACTACTAAGGAGGTCAACCTACCAGGGTGTGCGGCTCCGGGTTTTGACCCATATTGATCCACAGCCAGCGCCAGCGCATTTGAATGTGTTTGAGAATGCAATTTGAACTTGAGGCCCGCCACCTCGTTTGATGTGTTTTCTTTGGGTGTCCTGACCATGAAGCTGCTCAAAGGCCGCAGCTGGACGCAGGAGCAGAACTTGGAGCCTCACGGTTTCGTGTTGGCCGTTGTTGGAAGTGTTGGGCCCCTCCCTTGATTTTGTTTGCACTTGCCTTGACTATGTTTGCTTCGCCCCTAGCGATGGCGTCCAACCTGGCAATCAATGGCCTCCAACCTATCCATTCCTGGTCCCTCTTGTGACGTTTGTGCGAGCACTGCTGATGCTTCCAGTTTTGCCGCTTGCAGGAAGTCCTGAACGGCCAAGAGATCCCGCAGAAGCTGAGCACGCTGGCAGTGCAGGTGGAGGAATTGCCCTTCGGCAATCCTGCAAATGAATTCGTTTTCTCGGAGGGAGGGAAAGAGAGTGACAAAGATAGACAGATATAACAAAAAAAGGATATATATATATATATGTATATATACCTATATATATATATCTATTGTACAATGCACGTGCTTTTGTTCGTGCTACCTTTGTGCCAAGTATGTGGAGGAACAATGCGCACGGCGACCATTTGAAGGCATTGAGCCTGTCTACTGTGCGAGAAATGGGGAGGAAGTACGAGTAAACAGGTCCACCTGATGTGGTGGAGGAGCTAGGCACCACAGCACAGCCGCTACAAGGAGAAACAACAATAAGACAGTACTACAAGACTACAAGGATAGTCATACCAGCAGGAGGAGCACCGATGAGAAGTGGCTAGCACTGCAAGTGGAGAGGCTGCAGAGAGAAATGCACAACTTGTATGACCTACATACAATGGCAGCAGACTAATCTGCGAACAGTTAGTCGCTTGCTCTGTTTGAGGGTTGCGTAGGTCTGCATGCGATGCCTCTAATGAGGCTTCTGTGGAAGCCCATGCGTACTAACGATGTTGCTCCTTGCTGTTTATAGAGCGGGTAGAGGTGCTACTGACATGTGTTCTCCCAGTATTTAACAACTGCTCTTGAGTTTGGAGCCTGATGCCACAAGCTCTGGACTTCCGGCGGTTGAATTTGGACTGATATGCAAGTTTCTTATCTTTATCCAGATCCAGCTGGGGAGGCAGGATCCAGTATAAAGAAAGAAATGTATGGCGAGTTCATACCACGTGATTCCATAATCTTCCGGCAAATCTGGATGTGTCCAGCGCAAGGTTACGTTTTTTTTTATCCTCGTGTGTGTGACTTGCACATTCCTCTAAGGGGGTTGGCCTCAGACCTTTTCGTCAGAATGCTGGACCATGAGGACCCCAGTAACAGGCAGGAACCCAGCGTGCTCATGATTTGTGATGGCCTCCAACCCAATAGCGATGGCCTCCAACCTACTAGCTAGCGATGACTCCTTGAACCTGCTAGCGATGGCCTCCAACTACCGGTTGCTCACCATTTTTGTCATTGGCTTGATATTGTGGCCAGGCCGACGCCCAAGGAGTTGCAGGACGCCTTGGCTGCCACAAAGTCTCCTCAAAACTCACCGGTGAAACCGAATCCAAAACCCGCGCCGAAGAGCATCACCAATCCGCAGGAACGACAAAACCATATTTGCAAGCAAATCAAGGAACAGATGCTGAAACAGCAGCAGGAACTCGAGAAGCGAACGCAACAAGAGATTGAGGAGTTGGAATTCCGGGAAATCACCGAGGCGGAGATGCACTGCGAGCTGCAAAGGCTCAAGCAGCGTTGGCATCTCACTCGTGAGGAGCAGAAGGAATGGCTAAGAGAGCAGGACGAGGAGAATCGCCGGCTCCGTTTGCAAAAGAAAATCAAGCAACAGCGAGTCTTGAGGCAAGAGGAACTACGACAGTCCGCAGCAAAGCGGCTTGAAAGAGGTGCCTTTATGATGACGCTGGGTGAACCACTGACTCCACCAAGCCCAATTGAGATCCCAGCTCGGCCTTCACTGCTGAAACGCCCCCGTGGCTCAGCCGCTCCCCTGAGCTCATCACCTTCGCCCACGGCGGCCAAAGCGATTCGCCCTCTGCCCGCGCCAGTTCCACCGAGCACTTCGGTGATTCAGATTGAAGAGCCCCCAGAGCCCCCAGAGCCCGCTGAGCCCGCAGAGCCCGAACCGAAGCGCCGCAAAGTCCGTGCGCCGTGGCCTTAGTATCGATGTAGTAGCGATGCCCTTTGTTCCTAGTAGCGTCCTTGTTCCTGGAGCCCCTAGTAGCGTCCTTGTGCTTGAGAGCTGCAGGAACGGCTTTGGAGCCAAATCACCAAAAGCGTCCACACTGTGCGCACTGGGGCATGTCGAGTTGGCAAATCAGCAAAACTATTCTCCCAGGCCATCTCCGGAGAACACGGTGCGGAAGCCAAGCCTAAACAAGACCCGTCCCGAAGAAAACCTCAAATCAATTCAAAGTCGAGTTCAAAAAAGACAAGGTTGTAGATTTCTTTGTTTCTTTGCCACACTTTTGGTTGATATGAGGCGACTACGCCAGCAACCAAGCCGACGAAAACTCGAATCAAGCCCATGGCTCAGTTTAGCCCTGCACTAGGTGTTAATTACAGGTTGGAGCCCACCGCTGGTAGGTTGGAGCTAATAGCAGCTTCCTACAGCAGCTATTGGTTATGTCCCGGTGGATGTTTCGGAGTTTGTCCATGAGATGGGCTTCGAGTCAGCTGTTTGGCCCAATGCCACAATGCTTTTGCAAATCTTTTGGCCCAGTGCTTTCCATGGCAAGCATGGCAAGCTGGTGGGGTGGTGGCTCCACGATCATGTCACGGACGTATTGGTTGTGGCTGGCCTTGAAAAGAACCAAGGCGCAAAATTCTTAGACGCTTGTCCTTGAAAGAGGTGAGACCAATGTCTTACGTATGATTCTAGGCTTTTCACTTCCCTTTTTTCTAGAGTGTGCATAGTGTACCTCTTGACGATCATTTTTATACATTTTTATACTATGTTCCTTCATGGTTTTGTTTTGGTACAATGTTCATCCCTTTGGCGTGTTTTTTTGCACTTTCAACTGCATGAGTTTCTGAGGGTGCCTCGGAAGGGACGTTGCCTTTCCCTCGCCTTGTGGGCGAAGCCGTTGCTCCCACAGATTCACCGGAAAGAGACGAAGCCGTTGGATCGTATCCTTCCGGAACTTGGATTGTGCTACAGGCTCATTCAAGCACCACTCAGTCTGGACAGCAGCTCACCCTCGTGCGCTTCTGTGTCGAAGGGATGTTAAAAAAACCGGATGCTGTTCAAGTCATTTGCTATGAGCGGCGCATCAGCTGGCGTGGCACCTGGCCATCTGGCCTTGAAACTTGTCCTTCCCCATCCGATGCTTCTACTTGGCATCCCACGGGGTGGTCCAGTGGGAATTCGGTATTGGAGGAGGTATTGCCTCTTTTGGACGAAAGTTTTGCCTTCGCCCTTCACGAAGATGAAGCTATGACCAGCTTGCAGAGGTGGTTGGGGTTGTGTCAAAAGTTAATTGGGCTTACTATACGCTGCCTGGGGGTGATCAATCAGAGTCTTTTAGTTCTTCAACGGCCAGTGGTGACTTTGAATTCAGTCTTTGGAGGACGAAGTGCGTTGTTGACACAGGTTGAGGCTCGGCTGAGAATGCAAGGGCAGATGGCAAGAGACATGGCACAGTGGTCAACATGCTTCAAAACTGAAAGGCGAGAACAGAGTGAACGTCTTTTGCTGTTCTTTGGGGTCCTGGTGGTCCTCTTCGACACCATCCTTGGCTGGCTTTTCTACGTCCTGATCACGTCCAGCGATTTGCTGTCATCCTTTCCTGCAGTGCACCGGTGGGCATATGGCAAGCAGCTTGCACACTTGGTACATTGGTTGATGGGGGCCCCTGCAGATTTCAAGTTGAACCGAGAGCTAACTTCCTTTGCCGGAAGCTTTTTCCTCTCCATGTTTTCGCTTTGGGATCATTTGTTGTTTTCGCTTCAAGCTAATGCTGCTCTGGACATGTTTGCGTGCCTTTGTGCCGTCTTGGGGGGGTTCTTTTCTATTGACACTCTTCATGGACATTTTGGCCATCATGTCATTCCCGCTCTTTGTGGCCTACTCTGGTACTTGCTTATGTTGGAAGATGGCAGTGCGATCTCTCTGCACTCTTGGTTTGCTCTTTCAAGGCTGGAAATACAATGTGCTTCGTTCACGGATTGACCACCACAACTTTTCCTTAGATCAGCTTTTGGTGGGTGTGATTTTACTATCAATTGTCGTTTTCCTTTTGCCCTCCCTCTTCATGTTCTACGTTTGCTTTGCAGCAGCGTGGTTCCTGGTCATGGCTTTGCATTTTGGGTTGGGGCTTGCGGTCATGCTATGCAATCATCAGCCGCTTTGCTTGCTGCTTGTGATACTTCTAGACCCTTTTGCATGGCACCATGGAGTGATTATCGAGATGGAGCACAGCCAGGGAGATTTGGCTGTGCCGCATGCATGGATGCGATTGTATTGGCATTCCGCCAGGGCAATGGATGTCCCAAAGCCGTTGACTGCTAGTCTTCAGCAGCAATACTTCAGTGGATGGACCACTCAAGGATATGCATGGGCTTTCGCATCCGGGACGGTGTGCCCCATCCAAAGTCCAATCACTTGCGTCCTTTCTCTGCCCCATGCCAAAAGTCTTCAAAACAAGAAAGCAACTTCTACATCGCATCGCGTCGAGACAAAAATTAGCAGTCAGTTTCAAGACGGGACGGGGGAAGCCAAAGAGCATTGATAGACGAACATGTTATTATAGTGGCCCCCCCAATGGATAGAAATGGTTTCCAATGCATTTTTAGTGGGGACTTAGTTTCTATGTATTGGGGGGTCTACATAAACTGTTTGAGTACTCTTTATGAGACTGCTACGGCAACGGTGATCCTATTTGGCATCGGGTTTGTTGCGGGGTACAGTGCAAACTTTGACCAAGCCACGCTGAAGGAACTCCTAACGAATCTCAAGGAAGACATGTAGGTAGGTCTAGGCCGGTATGTCCACACTCAAATCCTCCTCTCCCGAAGTTGCAATCATGTGTAGCACAGAACCTGGGCGGTATAGGACGCTCAGCTTGGGACTCGACGTTCTCCGTGCACTCTGAGGTTCGCACCTCCCAAGCCGAAGGCGGGACCATCGCCAGGTCGCAGTGCCAAGAGTGGGGGCCCAAGAGTGAAAGAATCCTTGAATCATCTTGAACCTGTTTTTTTGTTTTAGCCGCTTTTAGCCCGCTTACTTAAGTAAGGGAGAAGTAAGCTACTACTAGTAACGGGACGCAGGATAGCCAAGGAAGCCCTCACACTATTCATTTGGTTCCTTGTTTTTTTAAAACTTTGTGAGCTCTCACCGTGTCAGAGTGACGTACCCGAGGCAAAGCCAAGCGAGTGATCCGAACCATCGACTGAGCGGTTTGATTCACTTTTCACACTTGACTACAGGGTGACACAGGTGCTGCTAAAGACCCGCTCTCCAAGGTGTTGCATTTGCAGACCGGACACGTGATGTTACCAACAACAGTGAATAATCTCCCGGCATTCGGATTTGCACAATCGCAGCCAATGTGCATCCTTTGCTTCTGAGCTTGTTCTGTTTTGTGGAACGTTAGATGTCAGGCCTGCAGCCTTTCAGTGCCTATCCCCATTCCAACCATTCGTTGTCACTGCTCAAGAAGTTTGCCCTAGCTGCTGCCCGACTGCCTGAGGACGCCCAGTTGGACTATGTGAGCCGCGCAGTTCCCTCAGTTTGATATGCTTGTCCGGTCACTGCCGCTGCTAGATTGCTAGATTTCAGCCCTGAGATGGTGCAAGTGAGCTCAAGAGGCTCAAGGATTTCTCTAATTTACCTGTTGTCATGGCAACGTCATGGATTTTGCGATTGTCCTCCCTGCCGTATTTGTGCAATCTTTGCTCGTGGGTGGGTCCGATTCAAAAGGATCCTGCCTGCAGGCCTATCAAAGTGGGCACTGGGCATCGATTCAGGGCGCCAAGATAGAACTCGAGGGTTCAAAAGCTTGGCACAGACCTTTCCAAGAACTCCGGGAACTTTCCAGGGTGGCTATGGTTGCCTTGAATGGCTGTGGTGTTTTGGGAGGGCGCTTATGGGGAATAACTGGTTCAAGCTCTGAGTCACATACCTTGAGCGCAGAAGTCCAAGCAATGTTGTCAGGAAAACGACTAGCTACAAGCCTTTGCGCACCGATCGTTTGTAGCGAAGAGCAGATTCCCAAACTGGTGGCTATCTACATGAGCACAACTGCCAACCTTTCGGCCTTCCAATTTCCATCTAACTACCTTCAGGTTGCAGAAATTACCTACTGGCATACTTTTGGGCTACACTTTGCGCTGGTGGGCATGGACAGCTGTGGGACGACCTCGTTACGCTGGAACCTTGCGCAGCATCCCAAAGTCAGGTTCTCACGTTCAACGCATGGCTCAGCTGAAGACACCAGCCTCACGTGGTCAGAATTGGGCACGTTCCTTTTGCCTCCAAAGCAGTTGCGGAATCGGTGGCTGAGATTCCAAAGGCGAGACTCCAGTTTCCGTCATAACTTATCGTTCGGCATATACAATGCCATTCTGTGGAAGTCTCCTGTACAAGTGATAGCTCTTTCGCACATGCACATTCCACTAATATTGGTCGTGTGTTCTCCTAGCAAACGCTTGGCAACTGGGCTGCGAGAGAGCGGAGCAAGCGGAGTGAGTGGAGCTGGTGATATCATTGACATGGAGACCATGATCAATAAAGTGGACCCTGCTGAGCCGGGCCAACTTCGTGAGCTTCGAAAACTCTTCGGTCGTCGTTTATTGGTTGTTCATCAAGAGTCATTGCTCTCGAAGAGCACCTATGACGAGATTGGACACTTCATAGGTGTTGGTGCCATGTCGTAAATGGAGGAGTCATGAAGCAACTTTTGTCTTTTTCAAGAGACATTGACATCTACAACACATTTTCCCTCACTTCTTGCAAAGGTTTAAACAACCATGCACCTGGCTTGCCTTTGGAACCGGCTCAGGTCCCATGCCGCACGTTGCCCTGGGACGTTTCCACGTTTCTGGTCGGAGCCAGCGAAGCCCCGTGTGCCGATGCCGAGATGGGCTGCCGCTGCAACGGCTCAACCGCAGCCTGCAAAAACATGCCTTCGCCATCACCCGACTTCTGCAGGAGAAAGACGGTTCGCGTGCACAAAGGAGAAAGAAAGAGAATGGACGAAAAAGGTCCTCGCTCTCGCTCTCCCTTTTCCGCTCGCTTATTAGATTCAATGCTGACTGTGCCTTGTATCTTTTTGTTTCTCCTGAAGGCTGGAATAATTACCATGTTTTTGCCTTCTTATAGTACTTCTTTTGCTCGCTTTCTTTTGCAACCTCTTGTCTCGTTAAGGTATTGCTTGTCAGATTCTGCCGCCAATGATTAACTCGTTTGTTGTGTGCCCTTGCCCAGCCAACTGCCGTATTTCACCTTCAACATCGCATAGTGACGTAGGGATGTTTTGTGCTCATTGCTCCATTTTGTGAAGTAGCTTGTTTGTTCCTGTGCATGCCTTACAAATCACCGCATGAGGGGGTGATTCACACTTGTGCTCCTATTGCTTGAATCAGTCCCGCCAATGTTCTGTGAAATCAATCCACTGCTGCTGTTGATTGTGAGCTGCATGCTGGCCTTTGATTGACTGCCAGGTTTCCATGCTGTGGCTTTGGTTGATCTGGCTCTGCTTGTTCTTGCTGTTTCTATTTACGGTCGCTTTTCTGTTGGTGTGTTGGCTGCAATTTCTGTCGTTTTGTCTGTTGTACGTTTTCCAGCGCTACAGTGCAGTAGTAGTAACGTTGTGCTGGGTAATGCTCTTGTCACAGGAGACCTTGATCACATCCATCAGTTGCCTGTTGTAATTTGTCTGGAATTATTCTTTCTCAAGTGTGAGTATAATCTGATTGTACTATAGTGTTGTTGAGGATTCCATTGTTCTTGCCACAGCTCCACAGGAAGTTCGGTGGGCATTGTTCTACGTAGAGGAATGGTTCTTGGGCGTCCCTGTACTTTATTTGCCGCATGTGTTGCTGTAGCATGTTCCTGACGCCATTCCTGCAGTCTTGCTTTCTTGCTTGTTCGCAAGCGGATGTGCAGTGGTGCGTAGCTGAAGCCTAAATTATAGAAAGGAAGGTCTTACAGTTTGGCCAGTGTTTAATGGTTCAAGGCCCAGTGCGAACAAGGTAAATTGGGTACGTCTTGATGACTGACACAGACACACACGCACACTCTCTCTCTCTCTCTCTTTCTCTCTTTGGCCTGTATGCATGCAGCTATGCCCTCATCCTGAAGGAAGTAGAATGTAAAGAAAGCTGAGCAATAGGCACGCAGCACTATATGGACATTTTTCATACTCTGGGCTCTTTAATGCTTATACTTAACCCCAAATGTATATATATATAATATGAAAGGACTTCTTATTTTTGATTGACATGAATATCGAGCTAGTGTTTCGAAGGTGTCAGACACCAGGCAAAATTGTGTCAGCGTTGCAGGAGTCTCAACAGCCGGTGCCTGCAAGTCTTTGGGATGTTCAAGGCCATTGCCATGAGCAGCTCAAGATTTGCCACCGTTTTGGCAGTGAGATAGCCGACCATCGCAATGAAGTTTGCACCTAAAAGTGCCCTCATCTCACCAGTGAAAGTTGTTGATTTTTGATGTGCACGGCTTGATGCACAAGAATGTCGCCTTGGTCTGGCTCCCAAATGGACACAGCGAACAGCATAAAGGGGGACGCATGAGAGAGGTCCCCAGTTTTGGAAGCATGAAACGGAACAGGAGCCTTTTCATCACAACCATTAGAGTCACTAGAGAGGCTCATTCTTTGCAATGCGAGTGTTGTAAGAGTCCGGAAATCAGAGAGAGAGAGAGAGGGGAGCCAGTTTCCTGATTTTTGCAGAGCGTGCCAGCCATGTTGCGTCTTGTGGATGAAGACGGGCAGCCGGCTGTGATCGGACTGAGCCGCGGCTTGTGGTTGAATCTGTCGGATTTTGTTGGCGAGATGAAGAGCTTGGGAAAGGCCGAACCGACCGAGGGCAAACAAGGCTCCGCAGAGGGCTCACAGCTTGGATTTCCTAGAAATTGGCCTGCTGCTTATAGTTCAAGCTCGTTGAAAGCACTGATTGGCAAGCGTGGCGTGCTTCCTGGAAAGCGGGTGGCAGTGGCAGGGGGGCCTTCAGAAGAAGAGAAGAAAGTGTTGAAGCCACTTTCTTTTGAAGCCCGTCCTTTTCCGCAAAGCTTTTCAAACGCACAATTCATTGCCAAACTCCAGCCAGGTCTCTCGATTGTGCGCGGGTGGGTTGTTTGGGAGTGGCTGGACCAAGAGCCTGGCAAGTTTCTTGCGCAGCGATATTGGTGGAACAGTCACCACGATGGTCGTTGGGTGGACTTCACTCCGCGGCCCAGTGGTATTGATCAATTGCTGCTGGTGGAGGCTGAAGGGGAACGTGACAAAGAGCCGAAAGAACTCCAAGTCCTGAGCAGGGCACAAGCTGAACTGACTAACCAGCTGCTGTCAAGGTTTGCTCCAGAGCCTCATGGGCCCCATAGCCCCTGTGTCAAGGAGCAGCCCGCTCAAAAGCTGCAGGCAAAGCCACAGGCAAAGTCGCAGGCAAAGCCACAGGCAACGCCACAGGCTGCCAAAGCATTGGACTACTCAAAGTGGAGCAACATTGTGGATTCCGATGAAGAACAAGATGAACAAGGTGGGTTTCGAGATGAAGATGTTGGGGTGAAAGATTTGGCCGAAGGTCCTCGAGGCACAGCTAAAAAAGAACCTCCCATCCCCGACTATTTGCTGGGAAGCACGAATGGCGGAGGTGGCACCAACTGTCTCACCTCCCTGGTGAAAATGCTGGACTCAGAGCAGACACAAGAAAATGCACATCAATTGGCACAAGTCTTTGGTCGAACTTTCCACAGTGCAATGCTTGATAAAGCAAGGCAGGACTTTTACAAGAAGGCCTTGGAGGCCATGAAAGAGGTGGCAAAAGATGCTTATGTAGTGATTCTTGGCATCGGGTCCCTTCTTCCAATGCTTCGTGTCGCCCATAGCTTTAGTGGAGTGCTGCTGGAAAGCTCCGCGAAGTTGGCGGACTTGGCTCAGCAGCTGTTGAGCAGCAATCAAGTTGGCACACACCTGAAGGTCGCGGTGGTGAAAGCCTTAGACGATCATGAAGCTGTCCAAGAGGCTTTACAACAACATGTGCCTGCGGGGTCGTGCACTGTCGTCGTTTTGACAGAGAGGACTGCAAAGAAACTAAAACTTGCATTTCTGAACATTTCCTATCATGTGTTCACTTTCCAGTTCTTTTTTTCTAGTTCTCCGAGAGGATGGCACATGATCTCCTTTCGAATGGCATTGTGCCTTGCAGCCTGGCCGTGCACGAGGCACTGAGGAAGCTGGTGCCCTCGGCCAGGATTCGGCACATCCCACAGACAGTGGAACTGCTGGTTGCTCCAGCTGAGATTAGATCTGACCGTCTCAAAGACTTCGACATACGCCCTTTCAATGCTTTGCGGCACACCTCCTCAAACGACAAGGCCGATTTTTGGTGGTGGCCAGTACGCATGGATAACCAGCAAAACACTGTGTGCTCTGTCCTTGGCCCGAGCAAGACCCTTTGTGGCTTTGATTTTGACCGAGCTCCGGAAATTGCATTGGATGAGGTGCGGAGACCCTTGAAACTTCAGGCTTCGCAGAGGGGGCGCTGCAATTGCGCAGCAGTTTGGTGGGTGGCCAAATTTCAGGACTTGGAGTACTCCACTCGCCCACTTATGGCTGGAAGGGGTGTAGACCAGAAGGACAGAGCACAGCAAAGATCCGAGTGGAAACAAGCCATCCACTACTTGGCTGGAGAAACCGCGCTGTTTCCGGGAGATGTCATTGAGTTGCTCGTGTCCATTACTCCGAGATTCACGTTCCGGATGATGCAACAAAGCCCCATGTCAGTTGAGGCCCCACTGTGGGTGCAAGCACCGACAAACAGCAAGTTCAGCGCAACTTTGCCGATCTTACCATATCATTTCCTCATGATGACAGACTTGGAACGCCTGAGAGTTTATCAAGATGCCCTTCGAGATGCAATCCGAAACCAGAGCAAGAAGCTGGGACGCCGCTGTCGCGTTTTGGATGCTGGCTGTGGTATTGGGCTCCTGGGTTTAAGTGCAGCCTTGGAAGGCGACCGTGGGCCAAAAGAAACACAAAGAAACACGCTTTGATAAAAGCTTTCCAAGCGATGAACCCTGAACAGTGCCTACTTCTATTCTCTCCAAGTTTGGCCGTCACACGCCAGGATCAAATCAGACAATTTGTATTAATTTATTCTGTTTGCGCACCCTTCATCGCTCCATTCATTTCACCTCATGTCATTGAATAACGGCTTTGTCCTCAGCACTCTTCCAATTTTTCTTATTTGTGTCATTATGACATTTTCTTTGTTTTCCTCGGCCTGTTGCACGACAACTGACCTCACTTCACCAACTTTTTGTTTGCATGTTTACGTCGCCTTTATGTGTCACAGCCCTGAATCTTTTATGTCTCATAAATCTTCTTTTGATGTCTCAGGCAGCTTTTCCATCATTCAGATTTAGACCGTTCTTTTCATTTCTCGCCATCTCGAGACTCAAAGTCTTTATTCGAGTCTCTTTTCGAGTCTCTAATCGAGCCTCTCTTCGTCACCTTTAAGTCTTAGAGTCAGCTGAGTTATAAGTTATAGTCGAATGGACCATTTGGGAAACACATTTGGGCACATAAACAACAGCACGCAACGTCATGTTTGTGATGTGACAGTGTGTCAGGCGCAGAGGTCTGGCTGTGCGAAGCGGTGCCTTTGATGCGCCACGTTTGCCGGGAGGTGGTGGCTGCCAACGCAGGCCTTGTTGCAGAGAAGCGTGGTCTTTTGTCGGCAAACATCAAATGCTTTTGCATAGTGGGTCGTACAAGGTGGTATCCAGGTAGTCTGACAATTTATCCTTTTTACAAGCCTTTTCTTTTTATATAGACATTTCTGTCTTGCTTGTAAAATTGTGTGAGAGGAAGGCGAACATGTCAATAAAAGCTGAGGACTGGTTCAGCTGCTTCCACCCATGATGTCCACGCGGCTCCACACCGAGGACAGGAGTTCAGACCCCTTCGTGTTTTATCTTCACACAGTTTTGCCCGACAAGTTTGTGAACGAGAAGTCTCCTTTGACTGCAGGATGTGCCAAAGTTTGACATTGTTGTCTCAGAAGTGATGGATTTGTGGTGCCTTGGAGAAGGAATCATTCCCACCATGCGGCATGCTCATAAGAAATTGCTGGCTGAAGATGGTGTCATGTTGCCGGGGAAGTTGCAGATCTATGCTCAACCCTTAGAGCTTTCTCTTTGGAGCGAAGTGGAGCAGAAGGAGCAGCTGGAGCTGTCCATGTTGACGCAACAATTTAAGAACAAGTTCTCAGCTCTCCGCATCGACCAATTCGCACACCGTTTCTTGACAGAGGAACCCATTCTTGCACTGGAGATAGACTTGTCAGATGTACCTCCTCAGCCAGCTGAAGGTGAAGCAAACATTGAGGGAGGTGTGAAACTCTGCATTCGCATGGGCGGCAAACCAGCTCTTCGTGCCAAGGTTAGCTCAACCAAGATTGATCATCGTGGGATGCTATCAGGCTATGGCATTTGGTGGTCCGCTGACCTGCGCAATGGGCACAGTGTCACCAGCGATCCTCGTAATCCACAGAGGAGTTGGAAGCAACTTGTGAGATGGCTTGACCAACCACGACCGGTGGAACAGAACGAGGAGATTCAGGCTGGAGGGATAGAAGGGGAGGCCATCGCCACTAGGGTGGAGGCCCTCGCTATTAGAAACAAAGAAAAGGAAAAGGAAAGAAGGTCTAATATAGTGTGCTTCTAAGGTGCCCCTGCTGTGTGCGCTTGGGAATTCAGTGTTTTTTTTGGTGGTGTGTGCGGGGGTATTGTGTGCCAGCGTATTTTCTTTGGGATGATGTGATGTTATCAGGAGCGTTGTGAAACGTAAGTTGAAAATGCCGCGACAGCATGCGACAGCTGGAACGCAATGATTCATGCTATCCGGGGTCTATGCTGTCGCAATTGCTTTTGTGATTTTTTGTGGCACGGTGGCCGCGAGGCAGTAGTCACATGGCATTGCTCGCACAAGTCTTGTTTCACTCGCCACCTTACGTTGCTGTTCTTCATTTTGGTGTCCACTGCACCTGTATGTACAGCGCACCTCCTTCCCTTTTCAGTAGTTACGTGTCACTGGGCTCTTGTGTGCTTTCGTCTCAGTGCCTCGGAGCTGAGCCCAAGTGCCAAGAGGTTCAGGATTGAACGGTGCCTCACTGAGGTTGCACTGTATGGGGTCAGGTGAGCTGGACAGATTGGCAGGCGCCGCCTGGCGGCGGCGGTGCGTCCAAATAATCACACCTTTCGGATCACACTTACAACACATGAGACGCAAATACGCTAGCCGCTACTACAAGGGATGCACGTGTGATCCAAGGCACTATAACCCGTTGCCAACACTACCAAATACTTCACACATCTTCACACTGATATTATAGTAAGTATATTTTTCCCAAATGCGTAGCGAAGGGTTCCCGTTTATAGTTGGGGGTCTGGGGGTTGGAGCTGTGTTCGCGTGGCTTGCGTCGTGTCGTCGTCTCTCGTCGTCTGTCGTCGTCTGTCGTCGTCTCTCGTCGTCTCTCGTCGTCTCTCGTCGTCGTCGCGTCTCAAATTTGCTGCCATTGGGGGAAGCTTTGGCAAGTGACTTTGCATGGATGTGTCACGTGTCAGTTTGCGCCGCTATTCCATTGTGATTTGCATGACACCGACATGTCGCGCAAGAAACGTTATGCATTTCGCTGCACAGGCGCAGCGTTTTGTGAGATCCGCAGTTTGCTGCGCAGTGCCATTGGGATTAGTGTTTGGAGAGTCGTGTTTTTGGGGTGTTGGATGTGGCCGTGCCATTGGGATTTGCGTTTCAGGGTGTGGCATCGAAGCTCTGTTTTCGTGACAAGTCTCAGCTGAAATGGCGATTTTGGAGGATGGGAGTGTGCTCTGAACGGGTCGAAATCATTCCAAACGTGTGGTGTGGTGCAAATTTTGTTGAAGCTCACATGCGATGATATTGTCACTTTTCGTGGCAGGCGCAGGACTTCGTGCGGGTTTTGAAGCGTGGAAGTGCGATTCTCGTGGCAGGCGCAGGGAATCGTGAGGCTGCGAGGTGTGAGGGAGGTGACATTTCGTGGCAGGCGCAGTACTTTGTGCGCGTCAGAAAGATTCGTTGCAGGCGCAGGGAATCGTGAGGTTGTGAGTTGTGGTAGAGGTGAATGTCGCTGTCACATTGGGATTGGCGTGTGAGCGGATGTTGTTTGGAGGGGCTGGAATCGCGAAACTGCTTGGCAGGGCTGCGTGATGTGTGTGCTTTGATGGGTGTTTCCGCTTGACTTTTGGAGGAAGTCTCGTACGAAACGCTCGTTTTGCAGACTTTGACGTGTGAGTTTTTGAGGAAGTCTCGTGCGAAACGCTCGTTTTGGAGACTTGACGCGCAACCCTCTGCGGAGATCGCGCGTGTCGAGTGTGCGAAATGCAGGCGAGAGTGCGATTTGCCCCACGCGCGCGCAACCCTCTGCGGAGATCGGCGCGAAGTGCAGGCGAGAGTGCGATTTGTCCCATGCGCGCGCAACCCTCTGCGGAGATCGTGCGTGTCGAGTGCGCGAAATGCAGGCGAGAGTGCGATTTGTCCGGTGCCCGCGCAACCCTCTGCGGAGATCGTGCGCGTCGAGCGCGCGAAATGCAGGCGAGCACTGGCGACTTTGTAGTACAACTTTAGTACGCGGGGTATCTGGCGAGCTGGAAGATGAGAACTGGTGACTTGGTAGTGCAACTTTAGTAGTACGCGGAGCAATCTGTGGAGCTGGAAGCTGAGAACTGGCGACT
>CAXAMN010001181.1:356817-368948 GCA_963970005.1 Durusdinium trenchii | reverse complement strand
GGTCACACATCGAAGATACGCAGGCTGAAAAGAGCGCGAACATCCCTATATAACTTTTCGATTCCGGTAATCATAATCAAAAAAGTGAGGGGCTCCTGGCCATACTACTAGGAACAAGAAGCTACTGGGGGCTCCTCACATCGCTACTAGGAGCAAGGACGCTACTAGGGGCTCCTGGCCTTGCTACTAGGGGCTCCTGGCCTTACTACTAGGAGCAAGAAGCTACTAGTAGCAAAGGGCATCGCTACTAGGAGCCAGAAGCTTTGCCATTCTTCACTCTTCACCTTCACTTCTCGGCCTCGGGCTTGCTTCGAGGTGGCCGCCATGATTGGAACTCAAATGGGGTCAGCCCATATGGAGAGATTGGTCGGTGACTGAGCTTGGTGCGATGTGGACGAGTTGACCAGTCTCCTGGTCTGGCAGTAGGCACTGTACATGAGCCATGAGAGGCCATGAGAGGCATGAGGCAGCATTATGAGGCACGAGGTTTCAGGATTAGGGTTTGTCTTGCCGAGGCCGGTACATTGGTGGGCGTAGCTCTCATGGATGGAGATGCAGTACGCCCCGCTGTGCCCATACTTCATACTTTAATTGACTTTGGTCCAGCTTTGTCCAAGTTGGCTACCGGGAAGCACATAGTAGAAGCAACCAAGGGATACTGTAGGCATCAAAAACACTTGATGAGCATCGAAAAACTGTCCAGCATAAAAAACGGTGATTAGTAGATTAGCATCAAGCGACATTTTGGTTCCCTGCTCCCCTCGTGTCCTTAATGGGGCAGAATTCCCCAGAGTGGCCGTTAACTCTGCTGACCTGGAATTGTGAACACTGTGGTTGCCAATGAAGTAAACAAAGCACTCGAACGAATGTGAGCTCTGCTACAATGCGCACCTTTTCCACTCTATGATATGGCTGAGTGCTTACACTTGGTCTTTAGCCTTGAGTCGAGTATGATACATTATGTACAAGCTTACAAAAGGAAGATCCTGCAGATCTAACTAAGTGCATTGCATAGATGCGGACCTAAGAAACCAGGGAAAGCAGCAACGCAAGTAGACACAAACTTCCTTCGTGTCGGAGCATGTACATTGCAAAATTGAAACGGAGAAGGATTAATTAATTAAACGGCAGCCCTGAAGTTTGGGATCTCATAGCAACACAGGCATGGTGGCTCAGCCACCAATTATGCGCCATGTCATCTTAGGGTCATCAGAATGTCGATGTATCCATCGCGTGCATTTCACAAAGCTTAAAACCACGGCACTCTTTGTAAAGAGCAAACCTTGGGAGTGTCGATGGTAGGGCTGTTGATGCCAACCTTGCGTCCACCAGTTCTGAGACCATGAGCTTTGAGACCTGGCTCTTCCGTTTGTTTGCAGTCGGCCGCTGTCGGCTTTGCGGCACTGCTGACTCCAAAGTTCTTCCGTAGTTGTGGCTGGTTTCAAACCTGCAGAGGATGGTGATATTTTTCATTGGAATGCTTCAGCTGCTTCGGGCACACATCTAAATTATTCAACATATATTACAGCATCGCTACTAGGAGCAAGGACGCTACTAGGGGCTCCTGGCCTCGCTACTAGGGCGCCAGATGCTCTGAAGGTTTCAGCACAATCCCGCCCTATCGAGGACTTCGTTTCCATCTAATCACTCCACGTTCCTCTGCCACATCGGGCGCACATTTTTGTTGTCGCAAAGGGAGATAGTCGGGAGGCAATCACCTTATCACCTTGATTGACTTTGTGGCTGTTCATTTGAAGCAGGCTGCTTGAAACGACCTTGTAGGTGATTCTCTGGTGACCCTTACCTCTGGCGAGTGCATACGTTAGAGTCTTGGATGGAACCACTCTGGAATGCTGGAGGGCTGGCTTGGACCGCCCGTTCAGTTGATGTTCAATCGCGACAATTGCGAGTGGCGCCTCGTATCACTCAACTGGATTTGGAGGGTCTTCAGTGAAGCCTGAGTTGAGGAGCTTCCAATGTGCATCTTAGTCCACTGCTTTCACTTGCAACTTCTGAAGTCGTATCTGGATGATTTCGGCCACACACAACTCGGAATGTCGAGGAGTGCAGGAGCCAAGAATCTTTTGCAATCTCCATCTGTTGAATCAATTCAGTTCATGTCGACTGAGGGTCTCCTTGTACGATGCAAGAAATTGAGTTGGTGATCTCCGCCGCTCACATGAGAAACAGCCGGTTGTCCTCCTGATGCTTCTCCACACCATCATGCCTCGAGCAAGATGGTCACGTGAGACGTGCTCTGAAACAATCATATAGAAAGGCAGCACTGAGCACCAAATGCTTAAGATCTCAAAGGGACATTGGCCCGCTACTAGTAGCAGGTGCATCGCTATTAGTAACAAGTGCATCGCTTTTAGTAGCTAGAAGCTACTAGTAGCAAGGGCGGGCAGCAAATGCCGGTTGAAGCGAGGCTTATGGTCGATTCCAATAGGCATGAGGAAAGATGGATTACTGTATTTCTGCCTTTGTGCCGGCCTGGCTGCAGACAGCGCGGCTAATGTATATAAAGATATATACACACGCGTATTATTCACCTAGTTTGGAGATACCAGAAAGCTTCCCTCCAACAGTTCCCTTTTGTTCGCTTGGGCATGGGCGAATTCGCAAGTTCTTGGCTCAGCGGGCCGCTTTTAGGACACGCTATGGATGGATATGGTCCGCTTCGTGTCCCAGAACTTCGGTGGCTTTGCGAGCAACGCGGCCTGTCACCATATGGACGAAAAAAGGAGCTGCTTGCCAGACTCGAGGAACAAGATCAAGAAGATCTAGTGCCACATGCCGAATGCATCGCCCCTGGCCTAGAGCCCTTCCGAGAGCTGGAGCAACTGGCAGCAGAGCTCACCCAGAAATTTCCAGCTCAGGTGGGAGGTGCTGTGGATTCTGTACCTCGTGTGGCTCCGGCTCAGGCCAAGTCTGCACCAGCACAACCAAAGGCAGCGAAGGTGTTTGGACTTGTGGGTGGCTCTATCCACTCCCCTCCTCTACACCTACCCCAACCAGATGGAGTATCAGACGATGAGCGGGTCTTGCGTGGTCTTTTGGAGTTCTTTGCCTGTCCAGATGGCGAAGGTGAACTTTTCAAGCTCAAATACCGAGATTTCGTTCGAAATGTGTCGGAGGTGCTACAGCCTGACCTCCTTCCAAGTACGTCATCGAGCTCCACCGCTGCCACGGCAGTTGCATCAACAGCTGCAGCTGCAGCATGCACAATGGATGTCATTCTCCGCAATGGTAGCAACTTGAAGGACCAAGCCGTGCCAGGTGCAACGAACTCCAAAGGCACTTGGTCTTCAGAGATGTGGAGGAAATGCATGGAATTGATTGAGAATCGTTTTCAAATTTGCCAGCTGCAGCTGAGACATGATTCCCTTAGTGAAGAGCTTGAAAGCCTGAACAAGAAAGCGATGGAGAAGGCGGAGGAACTTCAACAGGCTAAGGAGCAGCTTGACCGGCTCCAGGAACAGGAGGCGCAACAGCGCCAGCAACTTCTCGGTCGAGCGCGGCTTCAATTTGAAGCCTGGCTCGAAAAGACCGAATCGGATGAAGCAGCGGTAGATGGTTGACTTACGAGTGCTGTGCTGGTTGACTTAGAGCTGTAAGCTCCATGGTGGTCGCCCTGTGCCATTGTGCAACTGCACGGCGATGTGCAGCTAGACATAGTTGGGCTTTGACCTTGAAGACGGCGTATTTGTGTGTCCAAAACCTTCGAGGGCAGACGTCTTCAACGAGAAACACACCTTTTATGTGCAACAAATCCTTTTTCATTCATATTGGGTTGGGGTGATGCAGGATTGCATAGATGAGCCACATTGATGAATCGGAGCATGTGCAGTGTGTCGCACGGTGTTCAATTTTCTGCATTTGATTCCAAGGCTCTCTCAAGGGGAGCTTGCTTGAGATGGCTGTTTGACACAAATTTGTATGACTTGATGAAGCTTGGACACACCCTTGTGGAAACACTGGCAACCATTTTTGCCAAAGATAGCAGTATGTTCCTTTTGGGGCATCATATGCAAAAGTCCTCACACACTTTCATCCCTACGCAGGAGGTGCGGCAAGCTGCAGTCCAGGCAATTGTCACGCCGGGCTCTTGATACAACTCTCACTCGGAAGTGGTTTAAATATTCATACGGCTTTCTTTGCTATTTCAAGCGGACATTGGACAAAAGTAGTTGGAATGCGCTTAAGCTAAGGTTCAATGATGATGTGAAAAGAGAGGCAGCACGAGGCCTAATTATGCAAGACTGCAAGACAGGTGAGGACTTGAAACAAACATCCCCAGCGAGTGCAGGCAACCCACCTTGGTTAGTCCATACATGTCGCGGCAATAAGGCTCGACGGATTGCTGAGGAGGGCCTTCGCTATGAGCTCGATCCCCACCAGCGCCATAGGAAAAGCATGTACATCAATAAAAGAAGAAAGTCTGAAATGAGGAAAAGGCAAGAAAGAGAAAAAGAAGGGACACCAAGAAAGGCAAAGAGGTGCAAAGAAGGACACATGTCTTTCTGTTCTTGTAATCGTCCCCCTTCGAGTCCTCATCCTTGCAGTCGCCGACACATGTCCTCACCATGGCACGCCTGAGAGATGCCGAGGTTGGAGTCCCTCCACTGCAGGCAAAGAGCACCATATGCACACAAACGCACACGGTTGTGTGTGTGTGTATATATATATAAATATACACGTTGTTCTTCTATATGCGCCCCTGTGCGCGTGTATGGTTGAATGTCCCCATAACTAAACACGAATCAGTTGGTTATCCCACGTAGCTTTGGGCTCGAACGGGAATGCCCATCTGTGAGAAGTGTGCCAAGTGGCCGCTACTCGCAGACAGGTGTCCAGTTTGCACCTCGGCTGAAAGGTTACTTGCCTCGATCGCCAATCCTCGTATTCCACCCACCTACGAGGCAGAGGCGAAAGTAACCAAGGTACTGGACTCGGCCTTCTATTCGATCTCGAGGTTGGTGCCGGAAGACGACAGTCCGGAAAAGGGAGAAGGATCTCCCAGCCTGAAGAAGGCGGAAAAGGCGAACAAGCCAGTGGAGGAGAGAGGTCGAGGAGAAGGCGCCGGAGGAGACAGCACCAGGGGAGAGGGATCTCCCAAGGGCCATTCGGGCGAAAGGAAGGAGTCCAAGGAGAAGGTGCAGACAGGAGAGCCTGTAAAGTCAGAGGAGGTTGCAAAGAAGGAGGAAAAGGTAAAGGAAGTTCAGCAGAGTGAGGAAAAGAAAGCATTGCCCCGGAGGAGAGAGGAGGATAGGAGCAGAAGGGAGAGATCTAAGACTCCCAACTATCAGAAGGAGAAGGACAAGCGTAAGAAGAGGAAGAAAGAAAGTGGGTCAAGATCAGTCAGTGGCTCAGACGTGAGAAAGAAGAAAAGGGAGGACTTTGACTCCCAGAGAGGAGATAGACGAGAGGACGAGAGCAAGGCCAGGCCCAGCAGTGGGATCCAGCGTGAGGGGTACCTACGTCCCAGGCCTAGCCAGCGAGAGCCAAGATCGCCAAAGACGCCGGATCATCCGCCCCCAAGGGCCACTTCATCTCATCCCGGAGGAGGACGAGGCAGTGGACAAGGAAAGGGTTGGAGAGGCGCTATCCCCTATTCACATCATCCTCGTTGGACGGAAGGCACCAACAAGGGGGTGACGAAGAGGGCTAAGCAGGAGATCTTTGAGAGAAAGCAATACAGAGGGCGTTGGTAAAGGGAGCAATGGCTCCCAAAGTGAGACGGCCTGCAGCAGCACCGGCCCGGGTCAGAGTGGCTCGACGGCCGGCTGGGCGGGTTGCAGAAGAAGAGAAAGGAGAGGATAAGCCTATCACTGAGGAGTACAATGCCTTGACTTCGTTGACACTAGACAGGTTGAGGACGTTGGACATTGTGGAGTTGGGGGAGACTTCGTACTATGGTGCACACGCCAAGGTAGCAGGGAGAATCCGTAGCCTGAACCCTGGTGAGGAGGAGTTGAGCTTTGAGTTGACTGGGACTATGACAGAGCGCATTCTAGAGCGTTTTGGTGGGAGCAGGTCACGGACTGTCAAAGTTCATGTCTGTCCTGCGGGGTGTGCACAGTTGACCACCGGCGACGACTACTTCCACAGTCGAGGCTATTGGGATTGCAGTGTTGCGCCGAAGCCATGGCATACAAACCTGATACCAGCTAAAGGAAAAGAGGATTTGGAGGTGGACGAGCTGGCGGGTTTGAGGGTGCTTGCAATGGAGAGAGGCAAGGGCAAGGGAGGCGACAAACCTCCCAGGGAAGAAGAAGAGGAGAAGGTGAGGAGGAGCAAGTCGCCTACGGGTGAGCCCAAGAAGAAAGACAAGAAGAAGAGGAAAAAGGAAAGAGAGGCTGAAAAAGAATATGATGAGCTCCTGGCCAAGCGTGAAGAGACAGAGGAGCTGGAGCGGGGGCAGAAGACGGCCCGGGCGCTGTTCAGCCACACTTGCCTTGATCCCAACGTCCCAAGGCGAAAGCGGTTGATGAAGAGGGCGCGAAGGGTGAGCAAGAAAAAGGAGAAGAAGCGGAAAAGGTCCGGTTCTAGCGGGTCAGGCTCTTCGACTTCGACCACCTCAGAGGAGAAAGACGATTCGGAGGGGGAAGGACCGCTCTTCGAAGAAACAAGGAGGCTGCGTCGGTTGAGTGAGAAATGCCCGGGGGCCTTGACGGCACAGGCCATCGACAACGTTCGTGAACACCTTTTATCCTCGAGGGGCGAGTTGCACAGCATTTCCAGGGAGCAATTGAGTCCGCTTTTCAGTATGTACGCGCACCAGCACTTGCAAGGCTTAGCAAGCCCGGTGATGTGGCAGGAATTGCTGACGGTTGCTCAGGTTACCGATTTGCTGTTGCGAAGAAAGGTGGCCACGGCGATGGACGTGCTCGTCCAACGTGCGAAGTCTCTCGAAGCCACCTTACGAGGTGGCCACTATTCAGTGTCGCGTCAACTGGAGTTGGTGAATGCCGAGCAAATCAGGATTTCGGAACCCGCAGAGCAGGTGGAGGCAGCGAAGAGTGCCCGTGATGAGTTTCGAAACCGCTCGATCGGCAACCGACCTCATGGTTTGAGCCAACGTGGAGAAGGAGAAGCGCATCCCAAAGGTCGAGGAAAGCCAGTCCCTACCTCAGAGCCCTCATATAAGCAGGAAGGAGGAGAGAAAGGAAGAGGGAAGGACAAAGGAAAATGGGGAAAGAAGGCAAAAGACGAGCAATGAGGAGGGAGGCTGAGGTAGAGAAGGCTGGCAACAGGACAGAGGGATGCAGAGTGGGGAAAGACTCCCGTGAAGTGTCAGAGGGCAGGTCAATAGTACAGGATAGGCAAGAAGGTGAGGAGAAAGATATGGAAAGGGCAATTGAAGAGATGCTGAACGAATGTCAGAGGAATGTGCAAGAGGAGGCGGGCAGAAATTATAACCCTGGAGGTTCGTCGAGGAGGCAGAAACGACCGCTTGATGAGCCGGGCTGGGGAAGGGAGGATGGAGGACCCTCCCAGTTTGAAGGATGGAGTAAGCAATCCACAGGTATGGATCGTGGACAGCGCCGTTTTTCTGCTGGAGGAGTTTCCGATAGGAGTACAGGGGAGGGAAACGTTCCCTCCCAGTTTGCATGGCAGCCCACTTCGCGACTGGCTTTGAACCCGTGCCGCGAGGAAGAGGCATTGACAGAGCTTGATGGCCACATGTCATGGCAGGAGACATTGATGAGCGCTTGCGCCAAAAAAGAAAGCTTGTGGGGTGATCTGGGCCCCGCACTATCGAAGTCCCTGGAGGTATTGTCGAAGACCACGCGTTGCGGGCAGTCCACGGAGGGTATCTTTCCTCTCCCACTTCCAGGAAGGCTAGGATGGTGTGAGGACGAGGATCCCTTATTGGACGGTCTGGTCAGAGGGTTGAACAGTTTATTTGGGGTTGGATCAGACAGTGAGAAGAAGGTTTCAAAGGTTCAGAGGAGGATTTTAGAGCGCTTGAGAGTTGTGCTTAAGTCCAGCAGCTTACCCCGCACAGTTCTTCCCCCTCTCACCTTTGGAGAGTTTTTCACCACAAAGGGCATCGACTATTCAGGCGAAGAGGTCCGAGTGGCAAGGTCGTTCCAATGGAAGATGGTCGCCGCGGCTTTCCCGGAGGGTGTAGGTTCTCTGGATTTGTTGGGCTTTTGTGAGGGTGGCACCCGTTCCTACGTGTCCGATTTCGAAAGATTCCTCTTGCCGCCCCAGGATCAAAGCCTGGGAAAGACGCCAGCCACAATGGTGGGCCAAGAGCACTGGGCGGAGGTGTGCCTGGGACTGGTCGATCGGGGGGTTTGTGGACTCATGAAGAGGGATGATCTTTTTCATGTGAAGGGGCGTCCAGTTCTTAATGGATTATTTGCAGTAGAGAAGGGTGAAAGAGCAGTGGATGAAGGAGGCGAAGAATTCAAGGTCTGCCGACTAATCATGAACTTAGTGCCAACCAACGGGCTGTGCCGAAATTTGGTGGGGGACACTTCAACTCTGCCTACGGTTACAGGGATGTCTGGAACAGTCCTTGCAGATGGGGAGCTGCTCTTGACTTCCTCTGAAGATATAAGGTGTTTCTTTTACCTATTTCGGACACCCCCAGAATGGCACCGCTTCATGGGTTTTGGACGGGAGGTCCCCCCAGAGGGCCTCCCAGCAGGTTACACTGGCAGAGGCTGGCACCTTGTTAGCAGGGTCTTGCCCATGGGGTTCATTAACTCTGTGGCAATCGCACAGCATGTCCACCGTCGGGTGATCCAGCAGGCGCTGGGGGGCGATAGGAGGCTCGCCAGCAGGCAACAAGAAATTCGGAGAGACCGCCAACAAAGCTCGGCAGGGCACCAGTATAGGGTCTATCTCGACAACTATGATGAGTTGAACAAGATGGACAAAAGGTTGGCAGGGACACTGGAGGGAACTCCGTCGGCATGAACCCTGGCAGTGCGTGAGACCTACCAACAGTTGGGGTTGCCACGACATCCAAAGAAGGCAGTTACGCAGGAGATCCGTGCTGAAGTACAAGGCGCTTGGGTTGACGGTGATTTAGGTCGTGCTACTCCGAAGTTGGACAAGGTAGGTAGGTATGTTCGGCTTGCAGTTGAGGTCTGTGTGGCTGGTAGGGCGTCGCAGCTCCCGCTGCAAGTGGTCGGAGGAGGTTTTGTATACATTGCAATGTTCCGAAGACCGTTGTTGTCCGGGTTGAACGCTGTGTGGAAGCAAATCACTGACTTGGGCAAGATTGGTCCAGTAGCGCGGAGAGCATTGCCGCAGGAGGTCATGATCGAGCTGCTTCGCTTTGTCGCCTTGAGTCCTTTATCCTATATGGATTTCAGATTAAGCACCTCAGAATTGGTGACTGCCAGCGATGCATCCACCACGGGAGGAGGTCTCTGCGTCTCTAGGGAACTTAGTCCATTTGGAGTTGCAGCGTGCCATGCTGAATGTCGGGGAGATGTCATAGAGCCGGAGGAAATGGACCAGGTGCTCGTTGTCTCACTCTTCGATGGCATTGGCGCCCTTAGAGTTGCCTTGGATGCCCTGCGTGTGCCGGTAGGAGGGTATGTGTCGGTTGAGATTTCTCCAGAGGCCAACCGTGTGGTGGAGTCCTTCTTCCCGGACGTGGTGTGCGTAGGGGATGTCGCTAGGGTGACAAGTGAAGATGTTTTGCAGTGGAGGTTGCGGTTTGCCAACGTTGGACTTGTGCTTCTGGGTGCTGGCCCGCCTTGTCAAGGCGTCTCGGGGTTAAACTCAGACCGGAAAGGGGCTTTGAAAGATGAGAGATCTTGCTTGTTCCAGCACGTCCCTAGGATAGAGACCCTCCTCCGAGAGCACTTCAAATGGTGCCCAGTGCACCGGCTTGTTGAGAACGTTGCCTCCATGGACGCTAGCGATTGCCAGACTATGTCAGCGGCCTACGACACTATGCCTTGGAGCATTGATGCCGGTGGGCTCACCTTGGCCCGTCGACCCCGGCTGTACTGGTGCAGTTGGGAGCCGTTGTCACTTGAAGGTGCACAGGTCGTCGAGGGGAGGGAAGGCGCTCTCCCAATTAAAGGTAAGGTACTGCTGGAGGCAAAGGTAGATGAACGTGATTTCCTGGAACCTGGCTGGCAGCGAACCCGGCCGGAAACTCCTTTCCCCACTTTTACCACGGCTCGACCTTCGGCAACTCCAGGACGCCGACCAGCAGGGTTGGCACTCTGTCCCTCGGATGCAGTGGCCAGGTGGAAGGGCGATCTCCATCGCTTTCCGCCGTACCAATATCGTGAGGAAAATTGCGTCGTCAACCGACAAGGAGAGTTGCGTGTTCCGTCGACTAGGGAAAGAGAGGTGATCCTAGGTTTTCCCATGGATTGCACCCGGAGGTGTTTAGTCAAGAGCCTGGAAGGAAGTGCAGCTCACAACGATTGCCGGTTGACTCTTCTTGGAAATAGTTGGTCAATTCCCGTGGTTGCGTACTTGGTGTATTGCCTGTTCCGGACGTTGGGGCTGATCCCAGAGTTGAGGCTTGCTACACTTGTGGACAGGTTGACGCCTGGGCGAGAACAGTACTTGCCCAGCCTTCTGATGAGGCCCCCCATGAGGCAAACTACGAAGCCGGGTGTTGCACAGTCTGGGTTAGTGGTTCGCTTGATGGGTCAAGTCTCAGTCAAGGGAGAGGACATCCTGCTCCAATTGGGGTCAGATCTCCCAGCTCGTTATCATCGGTTGAGGGCGTCCACCCCAAGCAAACTCTGGAGGTGGAAGGATGTCGCTGGCTGGCGCTGGACCGGGGACATCGAGCACATCAATGCCCTTGAGCTACGAGCGGTCAAAACAGCCATCGTTTGGAGGTTGAAGGAGCTGGAGGAAAATGACTGTCGGTTCTTGCACTTGGTTGATTCCTTGGTTGTGTTGCATGCCTTGTCCCGGGGGAGATCGTCAAGCAGAAGGTTGAGGAGAACGTTGTGTCGAATCGGAGCGCTTCAGTTGGCAGGAGGTCTTGTTGCTGTGTGGGGTTACGTGGATACCCACCAGAACCCCGCCGATCGGCCCTCGCGCCGACCCCTTCGCAAGAAATGGGTAAAACAACTACGAAAGTGATGGAAGGGAAAAGCCAACAGGAGCGAAAGAAGGTTCGAAACAAGTTAGGTTCTCTCAAAGGGCTAACAGTCCAGCCCCGTACAAGGCAGCGTTACACTGAATGTCTCAACCGCTTCTTCGACTGGATGACAGGGGAGGGGTTAGTCCTCCCAAAGCAGCAGGCCCGACTGGACGGGCTGGTGAGCGACTACCTGGAACATCTCTGGGCTTCTGGAGAAGGTAGGTCCATTGCTAACAACACTCTAGCCGCCCTACAAGACCGCGACCCTTCGCTTAAGAAGAAACTCCCAGGAAGTTGGAGACTTCTCAAGGCCTGGACCACCGTTGAAATCCCCAACCGGGCGCCACCTATGACCCTTCAAATTCTAGATGCATTATGTGGATGGTCCATTTTCAAAGGATGCCCTGAATTTGGATTATCCTTACGGATAGCCTTTTATGGACTACTTCGCGCTGGAGAATTGCTGAGCCTACGGGCAAAAGACGTATTCATTCCCGGGCCGAAGGGGCCAGCAGTCCTTTCGTTGGGGCTGACTAAGGGAGGAGCTTGCCAGGGGGCGGCCGAGAGCGTGACGCTTCATGAGCGATCGATCCTCCCAGACCTCTGGAAATGGAAACAAGTCAGTGCCCCGTCAAAATTTTTAACCCCCAAGCCACACGCATGGCGGGCGTTGTTCACCAAAGCCATTGAGGCACTCAAATTGAATGACCTGCACTTTCGACCTTACAGTCTGCGCAGAGGGGGCGCGACGTTTTGGTTTAACCAGCACGGTTCGTTCGATAAATTGCTCGCGCAAGGCCGTTGGGCCGCAGCACGTACGGCTCGAGTGTACCTCAACGACGGCCTTGCACAGTTGGCCGACATGTCTCTGTCTAATTCGGTTTTAATCCCATATGTCAATCTCTACCGCAAGAGCCCAAACCTTGAGCCTGGACCCTCTCAAGGGGGGTCCAGGTCAGGGGGACGTGGAGCAAAAGCCAGGAAGGGTAGAAAGGTCAAATTTTTTGGCGTTTTCTGTCATGCGCGCGTCGATTTCTCGGAGTGG
>CAXAMN010001181.1:336880-356807 GCA_963970005.1 Durusdinium trenchii | reverse complement strand
AGACAAACATTCTGCAACGCGTGGGAAAATAAGCTGAGGTCGTGTTTATACATTTTGTTGTGTGAACTGTTTTTGGCTATTCTAGATCTTTATTCCTTAGCTGGAGTTCTATTTTTCATCCTTTCTGGCTTTAGAACTTGGCGTTGCTGACTTGAAGTGGTGAAACCCCGACGGCCCGACAGCAGCTTCCGGCAGTCGTCGCAACGTGAAGAGCGCGGCTTGCGCAGCAATTGGCTGGTTCGGAGCCTGGAGCACTTGGGGCCGTTTGGGGGGGAGTGTCAGTGAACGCTTCTAAGTTGGACATGGCTAGTAGGTTGGAGGCCGTGGCGTATCCAATGAACGCTTCTAATTCTCACTTGTTTTCGTGCACACGGGTTGCCTTGTGAGGCTTGGACCGGAGTTCGGTCTGTTCCTCCCCCAGCACTAGACCTTGTGACCTTGTGCCTGGACACTCCCACAGGACGGTTCTTGCCAGCTGTGTTCAGGCCATATCTTGAAATCTTGCAAGACTGCTTGCGCAAGCCTCAGTCGAGCAGCTGTATGCAGGTGTTACTTTTACGCTTGTTGAGCAGCTGCTATTGTTCCCGTCAACTTCGGAGGAAAGACAAGTCCAGCCTCGTGAAGAAGAGGGCAATGGCAGCGCTGTCCGCCTGGGGTCCACCTGTAGCAAGTCAGGAGGCGGGAGAACTGAATTGATCGCTACTAGGAATAGGGGCTCCAGGCCTTACTACTAGGAGCAAGGACGCTACTAGTAACAAAGGGCATCGCTGCTAGTAACAAGAAGCTACTACGTGTTACTACAGGCCTCTGTAGGTACATAGAGCCGACCGCAGGTGGGGGCGCCTTGTTCGTTTCGGTGACTGTAGACATGTACAACTGACAAACGACGTGCTTTCTACGCTGGGTCTGGAGTTTTGGCTCAAGCTGGATCTAGCAGGCAACATGTCGGCAGCCCAACTGGTCAGGAAATTCAGCGCCAATTCGGACAGCCTTGCCCGACCCCTAGTTTTGAACGAGGGTTTCTTCCAGTGCTCCAGTTTGTTCAAAGGAACATCAGGAAAACGCGAAGACCTGTCCCTTGCAGCTGATGTGAGGCTCTGACTGCTTTCTCTAAGGGCAAGTCAAGGAAGTCAGAAAAGTGCACCTCTCAAATCTTTTTGGATCTCTTGAGATCAGATATGAGTACTTTTTAGCAATCAAAAGGGTGTGGCGAAAGGTGCTCTGGACCAACGAACCAGACATCAGGCAAAGTTGGGCCAGTCGAGAGCAGATGAATAGGGATGTGATGTGGTTCTTGACCGGAAACATGCATCTCAGGGATTCACTAAGTTTCAGTTCAGATTCTACTTTCTAAAGTTGAAGATGTTTGAAGGTTGCAGTTTTGTATTCGGTCCCATCTCTTGACTTCAGAGGCACTCTCCAGTTCTTGCGCGTACCGGCCGTTTTGGCGGTGGCTGCCTGGTTGGCACCTATCCCACTTGGAATGGGGTAGCGTCCTTAAAGCCTTAAAGCCAGGCTTTGGTCCACAGCAGCATCGTTTTCGAAGGCAATGCAGTACTGCATTGTACACCATCATTGTACTTCTCAAAACGTCTAGACAGCCCCGCGAATCAAAATGAGTTGCTCACAGAAGGGCCGAGAAGACAGACTTGTAACCTGTATGCCTACCAAAGACTGTTTGAACATAACATTTCATTGTATTAACTGTATTGTTTTGGGCACTTGATGTGGTGCTTTGGGCCTCAGGTGTGGAGTTTTGCTTCGCTTGGTGCATTTTGGGGGTGCTCTCCCTGCGCTCCTCGCAGCATTACTCTTCCGGCCACTGCCTCAAAGGTTGTCGTCAAGTTTGAGCTCCTCAAACCAATAGCGATGGCCTCCAACCCAATAGGAATGGCCTCCAACCTAGTAGCGATGGCCTTCACCCTAGTAATTAAGTATTTTTTCACGGAAGAGGCTGCTTTGTTGCGAAGATTCAAGCGGCATGAAGATAGCGAAAGGTCCTACGAACCAGTGTGCGTCATGTTTGCCGTACACCCTCAGCACTCGCATGCAACTAGCAAATGACTGTTTGACTCCGTGGATCCCCGCTTGGCCTGTTCTTCAGCCATTGCAGCGAAGAGATGGGCTCCCACGATGCTACCACATGTGTACTGTACTGCCAAGTGCAGTATAGTACTGCGTGAATGTCTTCATGATGATTCGACAATCGATGAATCATGAAATAGTGATTCATGTGGTTGAAGTGACCAGAGGCTGGCAGTTGTGGAAGCTCGATATGAGGGAGCAAGGTGCATCACAGGAAGCTTGATAGATTTCCAGCAGGTGATAGTTACTACACACAACCACGTCCAGAGAGACAAACTAAAATTTATCAATCTCCTCACACTTCTATCAATGAGTGTTCGGGTGCCATGGGTGCGGGCCTTTGCTCCGCACTTTGTCCCCAAACGGAGGGCAAACTGGGCAAACCTTCGACAACCCAGGCCCCCACGGGTGATGGGATCCGGGATCCGAGTCATGTTGTCGACTGAAGACCCGCCGAAGACTCGTTTTTTGATTCAATGTCATTCAATGAGGTCCTGGTCATGCAGAGATGTTTTCTGTTGAGTGGTCGTTTGAGTGGCATTGTCACCTTGGTTGCTCGTAGTTCCTTCTTTTGGCGCATTTTTTCAGTTCCTGGCCCAAGTTCAATGACACACTTTCACTTTCGTGTTCGTGGCCACTCTGTTTGTGAGAGTTCGTTTGTGAGGAAAGCAGAATTTGGAAGGGCACAGGGAAGCGATGCAAACGAGCGCCAGCAGGTACCCGTCATTGGCCACGCTGCGGCAGCATCCACGGTTGCCGAGCAACATGGTCCTCGCAAAGCGCCAAGTGCCGCGCCAAGTGCCGCGCCAAGTACCGCGCCATGAAGAGCAGCCTGAAAAACACACATTAAATTCCTTCTGCTTTCGGCGTTGGACTCTGACAGCTTCAAGGCCTTAGGGCTTAGCTTCATGCGTTTTTGTTGGCTAACTGCGAATGTCAGTCTTAGTGCCGAAATCCCATTTGGCTCCGTTCGTAGCGTCCTTGTTCCTAGTAGTAAGGCGAGGAGCCCCTAGTAGCATCCGATCGCTCCTAGTAGCGATGCCAGGAGCCCCTAGTAGCGATGCCCTTGTTCCTAGTAGGAAAGTAAGGCTGCCTTCCTCTTTTCCTGAAAGATGACGGTATTCTGTTTTTCTTGTTTCACTTTGTTGAGGTGATGGGCCGCAGTTGGGGGTGCTGCGAAAGAATGCGGAGGCAGAAGTCTGGCCAGTCCCCCATGTGTTCAGGTTTCAGTGCCTAAGGTGCCACCCGGATTTCGCTGTGATCAGAAAAGCGTTTTTCCACATAGTGGGCTCGTCCATGGACGCTTTTAAGTGCTCTGGTTCTGGAATTGTTCGCTAAAGCATTGTCCTGTGTCCAGGCAGCGATGGCCGAGATGGAGGCAAATTTCGACACAGGTTGCACGGCCAAGATTGGACAGTGCGACCGGTGCTTTTGTGTTGTGAGGGGACATGGAAAGTGTATTCGAGCAAGGCAAAGCTTCAGAAGACCATGCTAACATGCAAAAGAAAAGAACATTTACAAGAGGTGGATGGAGGGGTTAAGCCAACAGGGTGGAAAAAGAGGCAGAGAGAAAGAGAGAGAGAGAGAGAGAGTAGTGCATGCAGACGAAAATGCAGCAAGAAGGGATGCGGCCAGGAATCTTTGACTTTTTGCCAACGAACCCACCAGCAGCGACGGACGTGCCCTTCTTACAGTGCGTAGTTGCATTGCACCTTCTTTGCTTTTTATTTGTTTCCCTTTCTTTAGGTATTTTTTAAAGATCTTTTTTGCAGCAAGCATATCTAAATATGTATGGGTTGACTTTTCTAGTCTGTTTTACCACGCTTACGTTGATCAGGGTGAACCCAGAGCCTGCTGGGGGAGAGCGAACACATTTCGGCAACATGTAGTGCTGTGACGGCCTTGGTGATACGGTTGATACTAGCATTTTTTGCATCATGAACTGGGCATGACGACATCTTTTGCATTGTCAACTGGGCATGACGGCATCTTTTGGAGTGCCTTGGCAAGTATGCCAATATGAAACTTAGCACTTGCAGTATCTTAGTTTTTGTTCGTCACGCCAGGCCATGCGTGAAGTCAAGCCATTCGCGAACGGAAAGGCAGTGTGAGATAGTGTGATTTGCAAAGATCTAGATGCAGAGTCGAATAAAAAGCCTTTAAGCCGCACTCCTGGGTTGGCGCCCCGCGCGTTGTGATTGAGGGCCGTGTTGGGGGGAAAAGGTCGTGTCAAGGCTCCGTGCTGGGGCATCTGAAGAGCGGGTTTTAGCAGGAGGGGGGCGCGTGACAAAGCCGGAGGCTAACACTGATTTGTGGATGCAGGAACCCGTTTTTTTTGGGTTGGTGCCTTTTTGCGGTGTGCTTGAAGGCCGCCCCAAGGCAGACAGAGCTTCTGAGAAAATGGTTGCTAGCACCAAACCGTTTTCGGAAGAGACCTTGTGGAGGAGGGCCGTCTTGGGGCAAAATCAGGAAAAACGGGTTCTAGCCAGAAGGCCCTTGACAAAGCAGAGCACGGTTAGAGCAAATTGTCGCCGCATGTATTTTAAGCACGGCTGGAAAGAATCGACGGTGCAGGTGTAAAGACAGCGTTGTTGTTCTAAAGAGGCCAGATGCAGAGAGTCTGTGTTGGTGCGTCTGTTGCCTTTGAACACCGTCTCGGGCAAAAAAGGGCACCGCTGGGAAGGTGGGTGCTAGCAACAAGTTTCCCAGAAAAGACCTTAAGGCTTGAGGGGGAATTTTTGTTTGTACCCGTTTGCCGAAGCAGGGCGTTTCCGAAAAACACGCCCTAGCGAACGTTTTAAGGATGGCTGGTTTTCATGCCCTCACTTCTCAGGTTTGTCAATGTTAAATGAACATGGTTCACGCTACCACGTTTTTTATAATTGCAAGTTGTTAAGTTTGAAAAGAAGAGAGAAGGAAAGGGTCCGTATGCATTTCACTTTCAACAGGAAAGAGACGCAAGCACAAAAAAATCGTTTCACGTGCTTCTTTCAAAAATGGAAGGGTTCAACAAACCTCCCTGATTGCGTGTGGCAAGTCACAGGTTCAGCCAACCCTGGATCAAGTCCTTGGAGAGATTGGCCCAGGCTGTCGAGGGGCCCTTGGGGGGGGCATTCGGTGTTTGGTCGATCTTGGCTTTGAATACCCAAATCAGGGTTTGGAGTGTGTTCCGGGACCAGACGTGCGAAAAACGTGAAAGGCAAATGGTGGGGGTGTTGCTTGATTGAGGCATGCATGCCTGCCACGGTGAGCGTTGGGCGACCCACTTCTGGGACACTCGAAGCTCCTCCGCTCACTCAACGCCGCACGAACGTGAAGAAAAGCAGTCGGTTGATTCGAGCGTTGCAGTCCAGAGTAAATGGAATCTGAAAAACGGGAAGCAAAGACCTGGCAGGGCTGTTCAGCATGGCAGCACATCATGGTGCATGAAACTTCGCGAGTTTTGCCTTGCGATCCTGTTTTGCCCAGATCATTTCAACGACGGGCCTTGCTGGGCTAGGCGGGAACGATTTTCAATGTCATGAAGCTGGACTTGATGCTTTTTGGCGGCTAGCCATCTGAGGACAAAGTGACAGCTGAGTGCCTTGAGGGGGCAAGTTTGAATCTCCCTGGCCAACACAGATTCCCGCGCCTGAGAAGAGCAAACAGTGTTTCAAGCGCGGTTCCTTTTAGCGCAAGTAGGAGTCGAGACTGCATAAGCGTGCCAAGAGAAGTCAGCCAAAGAGCCCGGTTTTCCGGTTCAGAGAAGAATTCCATAGCCGTATTCGATCCGCATGCAGGTTGGTGGGCAAGCTGTGAAATCGCAGTCAATTCGCTTGTTCCTCTCAGTTTCAAGGTGAGCTTGGGGTCACGGGTGGCCAATTCCATGGAAGCTGTGCTCTTTTGGAGTTGCGTTGCCCGTGCACTACTACCAGCGCAGCCAAAAAGGGGAAACCTTCTTCGCTCTTCATGATCTCAATGACTCAATCTGTATAGAAGCTGCCCGAGGCGGAAGAATATGCATGCAAAACAGCCACATTGCCTTTTTGAGCTCGAATATGAAACGTGCTTCGCCGCTGCCAGACTTCTAGCATATGATGGCGCCAAGGGCCAGTTGAAAGAGATCCGAATTGGTAGACTTTCCAGGAGGTTGTTCAAAGTAGTTTCCAACATTTTCCAACCACCTCATGCATTCAATTGCATACACATCCCTTTAGAAAGCTTCGACGCAGCAATGCTCATCATCGACATCGATCCATGTTTGCTGCCGACCACCTACAAGGCTCGTCACAAATAGTACGCAGTGCCATGGCGGTTAGGCCGGCGGCATAGGTCATGGCCATACGGCCATATGAACTCTTGGAAGCCGTGGCATGTAGGTTGGGGGCCATCGCTATTAGGGTGGATGCCATCGCAAATAGGGTGGAGGCCATCGCTATTAGGTTGGAGGGCATCGCAAGTAGGGTGAAGGCCATCGCTATTAGTTGAGGGCCATCGCATTTAGGTTGGAGGCTATCGCAAGTAGGGTGGAGGCCATCGCTCTTAGTGGAGGGCCATCGCATTTAGGTTGGAGGCCATCGCTATTAGGGTGCATATATACGGCCATTTGAACTGGTTTGCGATAGCTTTGTGAGGCCGGCCTTCGGCGACTGCCCTGCGAAGCGCGCGACAGCATTCAGAATGTGAAGGGTGCCATCCTTGGACTCAGCCTAGGCTATGCTTTGCTATAGCATGTGCCGGGGGATCTTTCCGCCGCTCGTAACTAGACATCTCCGAGTCGGAAGGCATCACTGGGTGACAATCATGAACCAAAGCGTGGACACTGGCCGAAGCACAAAATCACGCTGAAACTGAGGTTTTATCACCCAGCTATTCGGCGTGCCCTTCATGCGGCAGGAAAGGCATGTAAACTCGGTTGCAGGCAGATTCTCCAAAGGTTCATGCGAAAGCTTGGGGTCGGGCCAAAGGTGGAACGCAAACTAAAAGTTCCCGATGCAGCAATCAACAAGGAGATGCTAAATGCCAAGGGCTTGAAGCAAATGGGCGAGATTCGAGAGAATAAGCATCCAGCCAGCAAACAATGCTGAGGCTATGCATTGCAGTGCCTGACAGGAGCTTTATTTTGAGGGACGACAACTGCATGATGACTTTGCGACCCTAGATGCTTTGGGCCTCAAAGACGAGGCCACCATCGTTTCGTTTTTGCAATGTCTCCCTAACACACGTTACGGTTTCAAAGTTTGCAGGAAGCACTTTTCATGTGAATTTGGAATGCATGTTGGCCAAAAAACCTTTGAACACCTTGGAAAATACTTTGGGATACTTTGGGAACATACTTTACTCTTCGCAAACGTCTTGAAGGCATTGCTGGTGGTGCGCCCACGGATGCGGGAGGGTGCGACATTCAAGGTGTTGGCAGCCCGTGGGCGCAACGTGGGCAAGGCGCTGAGGGATGTGTCAGCTAAGTGAAAGCATAAGACAAGGCTAAAAAACAGAGCACAATTGAGCACAGTGCCTTTGATTCTTGGCATGCAAGATGGGGGGTGCCAATTGGAAAATCACCCACAAATTGGTACATGTACGCTGGGCACTGTGCAAAGGGTGTGCTTCGTCAATGTTTTTCCTCGATGACTTTTCCTTAGGTTCCTGGAGAGAAGGAGCTCGTGGCTTGTGGGAAGCGTCATGCCCTCAAGAATAACTTGAAATGCCAAGTACCGTGGGCCTGTACAATCTCAGATTTTGCATGAGTTGTGGGCGATAAGGAAGAAGTTATTGGCACTTCCAGGTGCTGATGTGTCCTTCCAGGCTGGGGATGCGCAGTTCTGTTCGTTGCAGACCAATCGGACCAACCCATCAATTTACCACAACAAATTAGCACAGTTTGTTTCGGGGTTGCCACGCTCGCTTGAAAGCCTGATCATTGCACGATGTGTGGGTGAGTTTGCATTCATTTTTGTGCATGTGGATGCCGAGAAAGCTCAGGCCGTTCAGGCTCCGTTTCACCCAAATGCAAGATATTAACTCATTTCTCCAGAAGCAAAGTCATCAAGGACCAAGATGTGAGAAGAGCCGCCGGCTATTTGCATGGCGAACTGGCAAGAAGGAAGCTCAGCGTTCCACTATTGATTCTGGATCGCTTGCACGATCCATTACAACAAGGAGCTCTTCTGTGAAGGACAAGCCAATTGGCATGCCGCAAGTATCACGGGAAACTTTGTGGATTGACTTCATTGCCATGAAGGGCTCCTGGCGAATCTATTTCACACTCAGACACTTCGACTCCCTTTTTCATGGTTGGACCGAGCTGCGCAACCAACTCATTCAACAAGTCTCAAAGGCCCTGCGTCACATCCTCGGATCCCACGCAGTGGACCAGGCGGACCACGACTCGGTCTGACAGGTCCGACAGCCGACGCCGACTGTCACGGTGAAGGCATTGAAGCTGCACTGTGGAAGTGATCCAGATCCCCAGGAAAAAGAAAGAACAACTCTTTTTTAAATAATGCCTTTACTTTTTTTCTAATTGTAGTTTTTTCCCCTGAAGATAAACATCTCATTATTCTACCCTTCCTCGAAATAAGCATAGGCAAAAGGGGCAGCTGGTCCATCCGGATCTCAGAGCACGCTAGACCTCTTCCTTTAAGTCTTTCTCTCATTTTGACAATGAGGAAGCTGGAAGAGACGGAGGGGATACTGCCTCGCACAATGTCTCGGTCTCAGTCTCCGCAAACTTCGTAGCTGTGATAGTTGTTGAGGCCCCTGACCTCGAAAGCACTCAGCATGTAGAGACGCTGCTTATGGCCTCCACCTTTCCAAAGGACTTTGCTGCATTGCTTGAGGCTGCCAATCTTTCGACGGTCGGAATTCGAATTCAGAAGGAAGCGCCTGATGAAATTGAACTGAGAGGCGGTTTGGGAGAGCCATTCTTTGTGACTGGGTTGCCCCAGGATAGCGGAATGGCACTGGCCGGACTTTGTGAAGGATACGAGCTCTCAGCAGTGATTTCAAGAAACGACGAAGCAGCCAGGCGGTCTAGGGGTGGCGAACAGCCAGGCATTCCTGGTGAAGCTGCGGTGGAAGATGGGAAGAAGTTATGGTCTCTAAGGAGTGGAGAGGTCTTAGCTTCAACTCGGCTTCAGCCAAAGCAGCACTCAATCCGCTTATGCTTTTTGAGTCCGTTTGCCCGGCTCCCGCGTTTCTCTGAAAAGCAGCTGGCAGATCGATTGGGTTTCCGTCAGATTCGACAGGCTTGCTGTCACCGCCTGGTCTTTGAGTTGAAGTTTGCCTGGCGCCCTTTCAAAGTTTTGAATGCTGCTGAGCTGCTGAAGTTGCGTGAGTCGACCGAAAGGGAGGTTCTCACCGCAGATCTGCAGATAGATGGACTCCGACTGAAGGCTGGTTGGGTGCTACGTTTCCCCGGATCATTGGACTTCCTGTCTGTAGAGCTTGACCCTGCAGAGCTACCCGAGACTTTGGAGGCAGGGCGCCCACGAGATGTCCAGAAGCTCGGCATGAGAGATTTTCAAAGAGCTCTGGGTCGGGCGGGCATTCATTGGTTAAAGGAGCCAGAGCAAATGATATTGCTCACGGCAATCCAGAGAGAACGAGATGAATTGATGAGCTGGGAAGAGGATTTGGCTGATGCCTTTGTCATAGATTCCCCAGGGAACTTCAAGAGAGTTAGTGGCCTCGGTCTGAGACTACATCATGTCTTTCATGTGACGAGGAAGATTCAGGAGATGCTCGATGCCAAGAGTTCGGCAAAGGCGGGCATGGTCGATGTATCCTTGTCAAGGAGCGAGTTTGCAAATGCCATGGATGCGGGTGGCATTAATTGGTTGACACAGCAACAGACCGACATAATTTTCAGGTTCATAGCTGGGGAAGGTGATGAGGCGGGCTTGACTCTGAACGACTGGATTGGAAGGTTCGTTTGGGATACGATGGAAGCCGCCACAGAAGTAGAGCGGGTCCTGGAGATCTGGGAAAGACGACTAGCCCAGCGAGCCAAATTGCTCAGGCGAATGTCTCGCAGCGACAAGGGGCTGAGACCCAGCAGTCTCAGCTTCTGGGAATTTCACTGCATCTTGACTGACATGGGGGTAAGTTGGTTGACTTTAAGGCAGCAAAAGCTACTTTTTCGCGGCTTGGATGCAAACCGAGATGGCCGGATTGACACCAAAGAGCTGCAGAGTTTGTCGCAGAAGAGGAGTCAGATCGAGCTGTGGCGGATGGAGAAGGAAGAGAAGAAAGAGAAGGGTTCAGATCGTTCAGTGCTTGAAGGAGATCGAGGAGAAGCTTTCGCCGATGGTGTGCTGAAAGCGGGAGAGGCGGAAGGCGATGCTGAAAGACAAGGCGATGAGGGGCCTACCGTGGAAGGGCCCAACATGCCACCAGACGACCTTGAAGACCTTGATGCACGCGTACGCCATGGAAGTGCTGAAAGTCAAGGAAGCCAAGCTGGAAGCCAAGCTGGAAGCTTGTATGACGATGACTTCGAGTGCAGCCCACGCAGTCCCACCAGCCCTGCCAAAGATGCCGATGTGGGCGATTTGGGCCGATGGCCGAAGCGGCCGAGGTCGGAATGTGAGGAAGCATCCAGCCTGACGCCTTCGGAGGCTGAAGCTCCAGACATCTCAAATTGAAGAAATCCTTCGTTAGGGGCCTTGGAGGGCTAAAACAAGCCATTCTTGGGCTTCCTGAATGCAAGAGTGATGCAAGAAAAGCAGTCGTGCTAACACTCCACGTTTGGAGAACATAAGGGTTGTGCCATTGTGGAGGTGTCTTCTCACATAACATTGTTCACAGGAAAGGAGTTCCAAACAACTTTGCTCAGGTGAAGAGCCTTCGGCCTGGCAGTGAGGGTGTGGTGGATGCGTAGGCATAGCCGCATAGCCCAAAGCAGCCGCATTTCCAAAGGTGGAATGCCGGGAAAAGGTCTTGTGGCGGGGGTTGATGAGCAGTCGTGGCTTTGATTTGAGGTTTGGAGGCGTCTCTTTGAGACCTGAAGCCTTATGGCAAACAATTCATCTTCCTTTCTGTCTTTTTGACCTTTCGATTTTTTTTCAGAGTTATATATTGACTTTTTGTGTGTCTTATATTTTTCTCGATCCTGAAAAAACATGAAGCCTTGTTTTGAATTCACGGCCTGCCGCCCGCACGGCCTGTCACAGATTGCGCGGATGGTGGTGCAGGACTTGGGCAGAGCCGTGAGCACCGAAGCCCAGAAGGCTCCAAGAAAGGTCGCCATGGCCTTTTCTTTCTACATTCTAATCATTCTACATATCTCTTCTCTTTTATATCTTTTTGTATTTCTTTTTCTTTCTCATTCTTTCTCTCTTTCAAAGTGTTGGGGAAAAAGACATGACATAACTTTCTGACTTTTTCCTCTGGCTCTGGCCCGTTCCTGTCGCTCCTCTCCTCTCCTCTCCTCTCCTCTCGCCTCTTTTTGATTGGTCTCGCGCGCGCGCGCGGGTGGGTGTGTGTGTGTGTCACCCTTGGAGTCATAGGGATGCTTTTGCATTTGTTTTGTTTTACAGCAGGGGGACCATCCATGTGCTGTGAGCGATGGCCCAACGAAGCGGCCACAGTACATGCGGATATCTGGCCTGATCAGCCAGACGTACCTGCCATTTTCCGAGTCTTCTGAATGGCATGAGGCTAAGCCCAGAACCTCACAGGTAGCTACATTTGGCAGTCCAGAGCGCACGTCGTCATGTCGACTTGATCGTCGCCTTCGATCTTGAGACTTTGGCCCTATTTCCTCTTGAAGACCTCGAGGCTCCGTGGTTCTTACTCGTACCCTTAGGAAATGGAACCCTAGGCCGGCGTGTGGCACCGCTATCAAGTCTGTACGCATATCCATGAGTGTGTTTGGCCTCGTGCCAACCCGGGATGAGCCCGCAGAGTGCCTCCCGTGGACCCGTCGAACGGGTGTACGTCGTTATCTCCCCTGCCCGGAGATGTAGATGCCCAGAGCGGGCGAAGGTGGCCTAGGCCGTACGTCCGATGATTTTTGTCCCATCTTTGGAATTCCAAGTTGGCTCATGCCTTTACGTGACCGTAGCGGTCAGAGGTGGCAGCCTTCGGGCAAGCCGTACGTGGTCGCAGCGACCAAAGTCTGTTCAAGGCTCATTGGAGTCTGTCGCGAGCTTAGTCCCCCCTCCTCCCCCTTCCCTTCCCCTTTCTTTCTTTGCTTTCTGGGGTTTTCCTGAATGCAATACTCAGGATCACCCCTCTCTTTCTTGGGTGTGTCCCTGGACGATCGTTCGTAGCTGGGAACACCTTCCTTTCTCTCCTCTCCTTCTCTCTCCCTCTCTCTTTCTTTCCTTCTCTCTTCCCTCTCTTTTCCCTCTTCCTTGGGTGTCCCTGGATGCTTTCGTCATAGCTGGGAACCCTTTTCCTTTCCTCCTTTGGTGTGTCCCTGGACGCTTGTGTCGTAGCTGGGAACACCTTCCTCCCCTTTCCTTTCTTCTCTTTCTTTTTCTCTTCTCTCCCTACCCCTCCCTCCTGTCAGGACCTTAGTGTGGGTTGCTACTAGGGGCTCCTAGCCTTCTTACTAGGACGCTACTTTGGTGCCTCTAGGGGTTCCTGGCCTTACTACTAGGCGCAGAGGTGCCTCCCTTCGGGGAGGCGTGTGTGTGTGTCACCCTTGGAGTCATAGGGATGCTTTTGCATTTGTTTTGTTTTACAGCAGGGGGACCATCCATGTGCTGTGAGCAATGGTCCAACGAAGCGGCCACAGTACATGCGGATATCTGGCCTGATCAGCCAGACGTACCTGCCATTTTCCGAGTCTTCTGAATGGCATGAGGCTAAGCCCAGAACCTCACAGGTAGCTACATTTGGCAGTCCAGAGCGCACGTCGTCATGTCGACTTGATCGTCGCCTTCGATCTTGAGACTTTGGCCCTATTTCCTCTTGAAGACCTCGAGGCTCCGTGGTTCTTACTCGTACTCTTAGGAAATGGAACCCTAGGCCGGCGTGTGGCACCGCTATCAAGTCCGTACGCATATCCATGAGTGTGTGTGTCTCTCTCTCTCTCTCTCACAGGTTGTGAATATAAGCGTAGGTTGGAGCACTGGCTTGTTAGACCAAGCTGTGCAGTGCGTTTTCCATTTTATTGGCAACATGTGTGCACTTTGCCTACCATGGATTGAGCCAACCTCCTTGTACCTACAGATTCTGAGGACATTCAACAAGACGCCTTACCTTTACCACAACTCAGACCATTCTTTCGCCGGTCGCGTTTCTGTCACCACCTGTTGATGCTCAGTTGGGGACCGCGATCCTCCAGTGCGAGCCGCTGCATGCGACGCGTGCAGAGCTGAGTTGAAATACCGGAACAGATGAGAATTACGGGAATGGAAGACACTGACTAAAAGAGCCGTGTTCTTGTTGAGCCTCAGCTGACTGCACTTAACTTTTGTGGCCTTGACTATGGCCTCTCTTTACAAGAAGTGTGCAAGCTGATGTGTTTGGCATGATGTATTTTTTTCATAATGTAAGCCTAATGTAAGCATCGTGAAGATTGTCGAGATGGCCTTAGGCTTGGCAGCATACTGGTTCGCAACTTAGCAAGTCCCTGCCAAACAAGCCAAGAGGCCTTCCAAGAGCTTGCTTCAGTTGGGGTTGAAGGTAGAGGCGTCCAAAACTTCGAATCCATGCTCTCAGGAAGGGGCGCCAGATCTCCCGTTGCCACTCCCGGAGGAGTAAAATAGTGTGTTTTTTTTGTCTTGTTGGAGGGAGTTGAAGGGTGACTCTTATAAATTATAAGGGAAAAAACCCACTGTTGGAGCAGACGTGTTGTGTGTTGAACCCACGTGGGCCACGGGTGAGCACCCAGCGCTGAAGACGAAGAAGTGAGACAGGTGACTTCGGTGGGAGGCAACTGCTCAGTTGAAGCCAGTTGAAGCAAGCGAGTGGAGGGGTCCAACTGAAGCATTACGAAGCGGAAGAAGAATCGCCCCGCAATACCCTTGCCATCCTTTGGGATGCACCTGGGCACAAGGTCACCTTGAGATCCCTCAACTCTGTCTCTATCTCTCTCTCTCCTCAACCCTCTCTCTCTCTCTCTCTATAAAGATATAACATAACAAATAGGAACAGGCAGAAGTGAAGGTCCCCTTCTTCTTCTTCTTCTTCTCTTCACTGGACCTTCGCTTCACCAGAGCTTTCCAACTTCGCCTTGCAGAGAACTTTGGGGCAGGAGCCTGACGAAGATGATGAAGCAGTGGATGCAGTGGGAAACCGAGATTGCATGGACTTGGGGAACGACGAAAGGCCTTCAAGGATTCCAAAGACCTGAAGACAAAAAGAAGAGAAGATAAGAGAAGAAAGAATAAACACATGTTGAGATAGAATCAGAATTGGCAGACATTGTCTGAGCACTCCGAGATGTTCAGTCGAGGTTGACGTGCTCCTGGACGAGCTTGCTCCCCAGGGTGCAGCTGGAGAAACACCAAATCTGCACGAGAAAAGTATCGAAGCCTTTATACTCTAATTCGGTGTTTAAGAACCACGTGCTTTGCAAATTTTGGACGGATTGGTTGCAGATGCACAGAATAGCAAAACACGGCGCCTCTTCAGTCGTTCCCTCCAAGAGGTGACACGACTCCGCTTCCTCAGGGAAAGTCTCCCAGCTCGGGCAAGAACTGAGAGTGACGAGGAGAACACTAGTTCTTTCATGTTCTTCCCACAGTTTCTAGTAGCGATGGCCTCCAACCTACTTGCGATGGCCTCCACCGAATAGCGTCCTTGTTACTAGATTTTACTAGTAGCTTCTTGTTACAAGCAGTTGTCGCTCAGTCTCGAGCTCAGTGGATTGCGGACAACGTTTACTCTAACACTCCACTTTTTTGCACTTATCGCTAGATACCTCTACTTGGTGCACTTTCTTCTAAAATCCACTGCTTTTCTGTGCTTCGACCTCCAGTACTCAGTTTTCAGGACTTTTTCCTGTATGGCTTTTCTGCATACTTTTGGGCACTTCTTTCCAGTTTGCACTTTCTCCGCAAATATCTGCTTTCACTCCCCCGCCAGAACTCTTCACTGTTCTGCACTTTTCTTCAGTCACATTATGCAGCCCTGCCTATGTGATTACTATGATTTACTATGCGTTTAGATGTTCCATTCCTCGAACGAGCTGTGGCGTGCCTCATGCAGGCATCAGGCACGAATTCGGGAACCTTTTGTGCTGAGATGCAGGAAGACCTAAAGGCTGCGGCCTTCGCAGGGGTCATCCCCATTAAGAGCTTGATGGGTGCTGCTGCCGCTGCGCTGCCTGCTACGATTTGCTGCCTTGTGCTAGGAAGCAGCCACAAAACCTCCAGAATTACAGCAGTACAGTGCCTAAAAGAGCACATAGAGCACTTTCTTATCTCAGAAAGGCAATCGTTCTTATTGGAAAAGACCCAAAAATCAATAAGAGTGCACTCGGGTTAGTCAGGCCGTTGGGCTATTCAGACTGCAGGAGATGGAGCCTTTGAACATCGCGATCCGCTACATTACCCGAGTGCTGCAGAGCGATGATTATGTGCGCGCCTAATATGGATATTTTACAAATGCATGAATGCACAGAAAGGAAGGAAAGAGGACACGCCTAAAGGTCCAAAGACAAGAAAAACGGACTTGCGACTGGATGATTGCAGTTTTCACTTTTTTCCTGCAACATTTGGTCCGAACCAGCGTTGAGCCCACTGGGCTTGAATTTAGAGGAAACAAATCCGCCAGGAGCCAACAAACACTTCACGCAAAGGAAGCTAATTAGCAAAAACAGATGCACCGTAATCGGGATTAGGAATTGCATACCACAAAATAGACCGGTCATGACATGGCTAGCTGTCTACCTCATGTTCAGACTACAGTATTGAGTTCTCCCCAAGCTGATTGGGAACCAACCCAACATCAACTGAAAGTGGTGATGGCATCCTTCGGTCGAAAGCGGGCTGGTGCCGTCTCCTCTCGAAATGATAAGAAGGAGATCCGTGCAAAGAACGAGCATAATGCTACACTTCTTGCTTGGTATGGGAAAACATTGGGTAGGCTGAGGGAATTCTGAATGGTCTTCCAGATCGTCCATGATCTTCAATTGCAGCTTTAATTAAATTAGTCGTAGTCTTTGCTTCAGTGACAACTATTTGCTGGATGATGTCATGTTGAATAGTCCATAACGATGAAGCTGAAGTTCTGCTTAAGCTCGAAAGAGGACAGGGACTCCTTGAAGAAACTCTTGGAAGAGGAAGCAGAACGAGAACGCTTTGCAGAAGAGTCGCTCTGCAAGTTTATGAGATTTTACAAAACACGTTGGCGCCGTGTAGCTTTAGGCTTTAGGTTGGAGGCCATGGCTATAAGGATTGTGAGCTTCATACTTTCCCCAAACAGTTTATTGGACTATCTCTTACGAAAAAAGAGGCCACGGCTGGCCGCGCCCCTGAGCTCTGTGTCTTGGCTCTGTGTTGTCCTCGTGCTGCCGTCCTTTGGCCGCGCTGGCGAGCCCTCTGTCCTTCTCTGATTGTCCTGGTGTCCTCCTGTCCTCGTGCCACGGCTGCAAACCTTGCGTCCTCTTGTCCTTTGTCGTCTGCCTGTCCTGCTTGTGACTTGCCCCCTGCTTGGCCACGCCGCTTTTTCTTTCTCCACCACCTTGGGCACGTTTTCGTGGCTATGAATGCAACAGTGATACAGCAGATGAAATGTGATATCGGGCATCAGGAACTAGTGTTTTCAAACGTTTATTGTTTAACCAAACAGCTGGAGGCAAAAGAAAAGTACACTTGCAGGTCTTTCCACCAACGGAATTCACGGAGTTGACGCCGACGCCGAAAAGATGTTGACACGACTAGTAACAATGTTTGCTATTAGAAACAAGTGCCACGCTAGTAGAAACAGGTGCCTTACTAGTAGTAACAATGTTTGCTATTAGAAACATTGTTACTACTAGTAGCAAGAAGCTATTAGTGTCTATGCTGCTATAGTTTGGCTTTTTGCGTTTTCGCCCTGTGAGTCGGCCCTCTGCGACTTTGTAGGTTTGAAGAGAAAGAGGCGGCTGCTGAAAAGCGCCGACTAAAGAAAGAAGAGGCAACTGCAGTGGTGTACACGACAGATTTACGCAGATTCGCGTTTCTTTTTTTTCATCTTTTTCTCCCGCAGCGAAGCTTTCCAAGCACCATGAAGCTGCATGGACAGAACTGCACCTGAATCCTTTACCTTAGTTTTAGCCCAGAACTGGCACTCCTAGATACTCGTAGTTTTCTGCTGCAGTACTTGAGAAAACGTACTGTGAGTGGGATAAAACGGTTGGCTTGCTCGATGCCGATTGTGATGCTTTCCTTGTGCTCCCGGTATTTTTGGCTTCGGATTTAATGTGTTTCCGAACTGGGAGGATGACGAGCGTGAACTGAAGGAACGTCAGAAAGCAGCAGAAGCACAGAAGGGCAGGGACAATCCAGTGGTCTACCTGGACATCGAGGCCTTGGAAGGGTTTTTGTCTCTTTGGGAGGGGGTGGCATCAGGCAGAACCGCAGGGCCCTGTAGTGACAAACTAGAAACCTACCAAGCAAGGAAGGAAGAAAGGGATGAGGGATGGAACACATTATGTGGCCTCAACGCGAAGAGAAAAAACCAAGGAAGGCAAGGCCCCCTCTTACCAAGGTGCGAGGACCAGCAGGCTACGGTGAGCGTCATGGCCGTGTGGAAGCATCTGGACGTTTGGAGATTGATGCTTGGATGCATGTACGGTATTGTATGCTGCAATTGTTTATCCAGCAGGCTGGTTCAATGGGTCCTGACTTTTTTGTCAATATATGTCGAAGCCTCAACTTTTGGATGAAAACTAGGTTTGATGGGTTCCGGAGCAAGGCTATGGCTGCTATGGCAGCTAAACTTCTAAACCCCGTTTGTTTGGAAGCTCAGCCTGACTCAGCCTCCCACCTAATAGCGTCCTTGCTCCTAGTAGCGATGCCCTTTGCTCCTAGTAGCTTCTTGCTCCCAGTAGTAAGGCCAGGAGCCCCTAGTAGCGTCCGATCGCTCCCAAATAATTGGCGATGACCTCCAAGCTCAGCTTTTCCAGAGGAGCTCTTTGCTGACGTGGTGCCACGAACAGTTGCGACCCTAGTCTCCACGGGCAGAGCTGTTGAAGAGCCACGAAGCAGAGGTTTAGTACTCCTGATTTTGTTACTAAAACCGTGTTCCTGGTTTTCCGAGTGCCGAGACAGCTCGTGAGAGCTCGTTTTTAGGCCGAGAACTTTCGATGCCTTTGCACTGGGGAGCGAGGCGTGGTCAGGTGGTCAGCGAGACGGTGCGAGACACGGATGAAGAAGACGGTCTCACGGTGTAACTGCCAATTGAGAAGCAGTGAAGAAGATAAGACGGTACGAAGGGCATACACATAGATTTGGTCTTGCATGGCATTGGGTATTCCAAACTAGCAATTCACAGGGGGCGGCGGACGCATCCTTTTTATTTTCGTTATATTTATATGTTCGCTTCTTTTCAGTACTTCTAGGCCCCTAGGCTTTCTCTGCTCAGGTCGAGATCTCTCTTTCAAAGGCTGCACTTTTCATCGAATCATCCCTGGATTCATGGCGCAAGGGGGTGACATTACCCACGGTGATGGGACAGGACGGCCGGACCGTACCACTGTGTGCTGATTTGCCTTTCCATTGTGCCAGAGCACAACTTGCCTTTCTGCATAGTGCTCATTCTGAGTTTTTATGAAATCATATGACATCACATCACGACTGTTTGTCCCATGTCCCTCTGGCTTTTCTGATGCAGTTCACGTCAGTGCTGTTCAGGAGGACGCTCGATTTATGGACCCTGCTTCGCAGATGAGTCATTTGCGCGACTGCACGCCAGAGCAAATATTTTGTCCATGGCCAACTCCGGCCCGAACACGATGCTCAACTCTGAATATATTTGCAGTTGTCGTCCTGCCCCTGCTTTGGTGATTTCCTGCCAACTGTTTTTCAGCAGCCAAGCCTGCTACTGCTAAGGAACAACTCACAGTTTTTCATCCTCTTCGGGCAGGCAAGAATTCTCTGGCCGGGCTTATGCGGTGACACGGCCCATGGAAAAGAAATTCTTACGAATTAAATAAGCTATTAGGAACAAGTGCATCGCTACTAGGAGCAAGGGCCTTACTAGTAGTAACAAGAAGCTAATAGAATCAAAAGGAACTGTACGACCATTTTGGATAAAGAAACTACTAGCGATGGCCTCCAACCTGCTAGCGATGGCCTCCAAGAATGGAAAGCACAAGTCACAATTTTTGTTTCGTCAGGACTTGGCGCTTTTAAACATGCAGCCAGAGTTGTTGCTCAGTGTTTGTCGCACTGGACGAAGTGATATCGGACATAGCCAAGCTCAGCTCAGCCGACCTCAGCAGAGCTGTAGGCCAAGCATTTGGACCGAAAGCACGTGGTCTTCGGCGAGATAGTCCGGGAAGATGGCCAGGCCCAGAGCCCAAGCCCGGAAGAGACGCACTGAAGGTCTTCCACGATTCGGCGCAAGAAATGCACCAAAACTCAATTGCCACAATTTCATGCCAGACCCCAAGAACAATCGACTGGACCGATGAGGGTTTTGGGACGACTCTTGGAATCCAAATTCAACATCTTCCTGATTTTTGTGAGGTTAGTAACAAGAAGCTATTAGAAACATGTGCATCGCTACTAGTAACAAGTGCCATACTAGTAGTAACAATGTTTGCTATTAGAAACAAGTGCATCGCTACTAGTGACAAGTGCCTTACTAGTAGTAACAATGTTTGCTATTAGAAACAAGTGCATCGCTACTAGTAACAAGCGCCTTACTAGTAGTAACAATGTTTGCTATTAGAAACAAGTGCATCGCTACTAGTAACAAG
>CAXAMN010001181.1:312338-329287 GCA_963970005.1 Durusdinium trenchii | reverse complement strand
GCGCTTTTAAAGGCAATCCCGTGCTACGAGAGGGCTGTTGAAGGCAATCCTGTGCTAGGAGAGGACTTTTAAAGGCAATCCTGTGCTACGAGGAGGCCTTTGAAGGCAATTCTGTGCTACGAGAGGGCTGCTAAGGCAATCCTGTGCTACAGAGTCCACATGGCTGTCATCCCTCGAGATACCTTCATTTTGTTAGCATAGTGTTTTTTCCCAGGTGAGGGTTGTTAGCTTTTATGCTAGCTGACTTCTCCTTCTCCTCCTCCTCACGACCATCCACGGCCAGTGGTCCCCGCCGGACCTCAAGCACGACCCTCTTCGCCCAGTGTTCCCTGCCGGACCTCGACCGCCGTCTTGCCTTCCTCGCTGTCCTTTTTGGTCGTCCTCCTTTCCTGTTCTTTTCCTTCGCGCTCTCTCTCTCTGTCTCTCTCTCTCTCTCTCTCTCTCTGTGTCTCTCTGAGGAAAGGAAAGAGGGAGAGATGCCGATTCTTGCTGCTTCGTTTCGTGTCTCGCGTCCTTTTCTTCATCCCGCCTCCCTCCCTCTCCTTCCCTCCATCTCCTTGGTCAGTCGCTGTCTTCCCCGTTTTATTTTCCTCTCCGTCCTGCCGCCCAATCCTGTGCTACGGGTGCTCCGAGCGGCCTTTTCAAGGCCAGTCTGTGCTACGGGCAGCCGGCCGCGGGGCCCACCCCAGGATCTGCCGCGAACCAGGCCGATCGCCATTGAAATTGTATTAAAAGTTAGACAAACTCGGGCGCCCGTCCAAAAGTCGGGCAATCCTGTGCTATGAGAAGACTGTTCGAGGCGATCCTGTGCTACGAGAAGGCTTTTAAAGGCAATTTAAAGGCAATTCTGTGCTGCGAGAGGGCTGTTCAAGGCAATCCTGTGCTACGGGTGCTCCGAGCGGCCTTTGCAAGGTCAGTCTGTGCTACGGGCAGCCGGCCGTGGGGGCCACCCCAGGATTTGCCGCGAACCGGGCCGATCGCCATTGAAATGGTATTACAAATTAGACAAAATCCGGCGCCCGTCCAAAATTGGGATTCGACCAGGCACTCCTGTGCTACGAGAGCTTCAGAGGCAATCCTGTGCTACATCCTCTGCTACGAGAGGGCTGTTAAAGGCAATCCTGTGCCACCACCTCTGCTAGGAGAGGGCTTTTAAAGGCAATCCTGTGCTACGAGGGTGCTTTTCAAGGCAATCCGGTGCTACGAGGGCGCTTTTAAAGGCAATCCCGTGCTACGAGAGGGCTGTTGAAGGCAATCCTGTGCTACGAGAGGACTGTTCAAGGCAATCCTGTGCTACGAGGAGGCCTTTAAAGGCAATTCTGTGCTACGAGAGGGCTGCTAAGGCAATCCTGTGCTACCTGCCCTCCCTACCCCTCGCCCCATCTCCTTCTCGAACAATTTCAGTTTGGCTTGAAACAGAGTCCACATGGCTGTCATCCCTCGAGATACCTATTTTGTTATTATATATAGTGTTTTTCCCAGGTGAGGGTTGTTAGCTTTTATGCTAGCTGACTTCTCCTTCTCCTCCTCCTCGCGACCATCCACGGCCAGTGTTCCCCGCCGGACCTCAAGCACGACCATCCTCGCCCAGTGTTCCCTGCCGGACCTCAACCACGATCATCCACGGCCAGTGTTGTCTGCCGGACCGCAATCGCGACCATCCACGCCCAGTGTTCCCTGCCGGGCCTCAACTACGACGATCCACGTCCAGTGTTCCCTGCCGGACGTCGACCACGACCATCCACGCCCCAGTGTTCGCTGCCGGGCCCCCACCGCGATCATCCATGCCCAGCGTTTCTGCCGGACCCCAACGCCCCCCTCTCCAAAGCCATGCCAGATAGAATGTCAAAAGCTATGCCAGCTAGACTGTCAGACTCCCTGCGAGATGGTGAGTCAGTTGTGTATCACAGCTATGGTCCAAAGGCTCGGGATAGTTAGTGACACCGGGCAAAAGCTTCAGACAAAAGTGGAGTCAACAAGCTGTTTTGCCTTCATTTTGTTATTATACTATTTTTCCCCCGGTCAGGGTTCTTAGCTTTTATGCTAGCTGACTTCTCCTTCTCCTCGTCCTACCGGGCCTCAGCTACGACCATCCGCGTCCAGAGTTCCCTGCCGGACGTCAACCACGACCATCCACGCCCAGTGGCGGCCGGCCCATGCCCGTCTTTCCACGGGGAAACCGAACGACGGACAGACACATACATGGTTGGATGCACCCCTCTCCTAGGAGGTACGTACGTCGACGCGTGCGCTCGCGGGTTCGGTCTCCTCCGTCGTGCTGTTTGGCCTCCAGACGCGCCCGCGGTCGGGGTTGCAGCTGTTTTGGCTCTATAGCCGCGTGTGGGTGTGCTGGCGCCGGCCACTGGCGTGGCGAGGCTGCCGCAGATGCGGCGTCGTCGGCGCGATGAGGAGCAGCCATGCTGCCCGCAGCTGGCGGCGGATGCTTGGACGCTCGCGGTAGAGGACCTCCTGGGCGCGCGCACCCCGGTGCGAGGTCCTTCGCTACGCTGCTGGATTCCTCATGGTTCGTCGCTGGGTTGCCCTGCGGCGTCCTGGGACACCCCGGGAGCGGCGCTACGCACGGCTGCCGGCGGACGTGGCGCAGTTAGCGCAGGCCTCGTTCCCTGGGAGCTTCGTCTATGCGGTGGGCGGGGGCAACGCGCCCGAGGACGCCCGCATTCGTCATCTCCTGGAAGTGCTGAAAGTGAATGACGAGATGTGGGACTTTTGCACCACACGCTTTGACGCCGCCTTCGCCCAGGCCGTCAGTGTGCCTGACGCGGAAAGGAAGGCATACGTCATGGCACGGTCCTGCAGTCGCACGGCGGCGGCTTTGCGGTGCTTCTCGGAGCCCTGGGACTCGGTGCAACATGGAATCACTCTCGTCCTGGCAGAACTGCGCGCGAGCGCATCGGCCCCAACCGGCGGCACTACAACTCCTGCGTCGGCGACCGTGCCGCGCAGGAGGCGTATGTGCGTGTTGCCTTCGATGTGGCGCTGCCGCCCCTAGAGTGGACCCTGTCGGATCCGAGCGGCTGCGGGCAGGCGCTGCACGCCAGCAGCTTTGCGAGCAGCTCCTGCAGTGGCCACAGGTTGGACCTCTCACGGCCAAAAATATCTTCCAGCTTCTGCGCCGGGCGCCGCTGTGCCGCGGCTTTCATGCCGCAGCAACGCGACGAAACTTGGCGCGGGAGCGGTTTGGTTTTAGCTCCGCCGGCGCGCGCATGTGTCTGAACTTGCTCATCTGCGAAGCCGGGGGCCGTGGATTTCTTCGGGATGCCGCAGGCATGGGGCCAATGCGCCATTTCAGCCGCCTTTTGGTGCACTTTCGCGGCAGCATCTTGGCGCAAATGCGGGCCCTCGCCGCAAGCAGTAGCACCTTGGAACCGGTCGTCCTGTCCTTTGAGGACCAGGATGAGACCTTTTGGTGCTTCTTCCTTTGCGAGCTCTGGAAGGTTTTTGCCTACCTAGCCACTGGAGATGTCCGGTACGAGCCCGCGTACCAGGACGAACTTTGAGGTTTCACCCGGGGCGCGCGCGGAGCCGCAGAAGACGGACGCCCGTTCGCGTCGATCCTCTCGCGTCGACCGCTGCTCCTCCTGCTGCTGCTGCTGCTGCTGCCTCATCGCTGCTACCGAGGGCAAGCTCGCTGCGCTGCTGCCCCTATACTCTTTTAGTAATTTCTTTCCACGTTGATTTCAGTCCTGCTCATCGCTGCTTAAACGCCGTGGCTGTATCATTGCGGCACCGTGGTTGCGTCGCCGTGGTCGCGCTTGCGCAGCGCAGGATAGCAGCTAAATCTACCCACCACCTTCTGGCCATGCAGCCAGTATAGGTCACGACCGTCCGGCCACGGCCACGGCCACGCGGCAACATCTCCGGCCACGGTCGCGCCCATCCGGCCACGGCCACGGCCCTCCGGCCACGGACATCTGGCGCCGGGCGCCGCTTCAGACCATCCGGCCACGGTCGCGGCCAGCTTGGCGACCCGGGAGCGGTACCTCTTCTTTACCGCACCGGTGATGAACCCATATGCCTTGCCACCCGCCCATGCGCAGCTCCCACGGTTCCAAGCCCCCGCGCCGCTGCCTCGCCCGAGGTGGCGTGCTGGCGTCCTGCGTCCACGTTAGATTGCAGCCTTTCTGGCCAGGTGAAAACAGCTGGATCTGTGCGCCTCCCTATCAGTCCGTTCACGTGCAGGTCTGGCCGCGATGGGTGTTGTCTGCCACCAAGTCTTCGGCTCAAAACTGCGCTGCCCGCTCCTTTTGTGTTTCGGCCTTCCGCTGCCATGCAACCTCTCCAGCTGTCCGACGAGATCTTGCTGCTTGCATTGCTACCGCTCTGTCCCCTTCCCTGCGCGCTACAGCTCGCAGCCGTCGCTCGCCGCACCGGCCCTGGGCAGCTGACCACGCACGATCTCCTGCGGCGCTGTGTCTACCTACGCGAACGGGTCCTCACGGCGCTCTTGCCCGTTTTGTGGGAAGGCCTCCGCTGCCCACCCTTCCGCGGCGTGCGCGTGCCGTTGCTGCAGTTTGGGGGGCATCACTCGGGCGACTTCGCGCACGCCGTCGCGGCGCGGCTTGCATCCGCGCCGGAATGTGGTCCGCACGTTGCCCGGCAACTCTGCTGCGCCGAATCCACCGAGCTCGCGCGTCGCCCCCGTACACCGCCCGGCGGCCCGATCTTCCGAGGTGATTCGGAGGTCTTCCTCCCCCAGTGGCTGGCCGCGAACACGGACAGCGTCGCCGGCGAGACCCTGGCGGCCTTTTTGCGGCGGCGCGCGTGGCGCCACCTGTGGCTCAGCGGTCACTACGGGGAGACGACACTCGTGCTCGTCTTCGCGGTGGAGAACTGTGAGGGAGCTCTTGTCTTTCCCATCAGCGCGGCGGCCGGTGATTGGCCCGACGTCGCTGCGTTGTGAGTGCATGGTGGCGGCCGTCCGCGTGAAAGGAACGCTCCGCTTTGTTGTGACGTTGCGCCGCTCGAGCGTGATCGTCGGTCTTCGAAGCCAGTCGCTGCGCGCCGGGTCATGCCGGGCAGTCTCCTGGCCAGGGAAAGGCAGGGACGGGGCCGGGGCAGGGAAGCGACGGAGCGGTCACGGGGCCGGATTGATCATTTCCGGGAAAGGTACAAGGCGCGGCAGGAAGATAGAGGTAGGCTGGCTTGTGTGCCTACGGCCACTCCAATTTGGAGGGGCGCGCGAATCGTCGACGTTTCGCGCGCCCCTCACGGACGTCCTCCCAGGTGCTGCTCTGCTGCTTCCTCCACACAGGTCGGCAAGCTCCATGGGCCTGCGGCCACTCCCCTTTGGGCGCTCGAATCGTCGACGTTTCGCGCGCCCCTCACGGAGGTCCTCCCAGGTGCTGCTCTGCTGCTTCCTCCACACAGGTCGGCGAGCTCTACTGGGCCTGCGGCCACTCCACTTTCGAGGGGCGCTCGAATCGTCGACGTTTCGCGCGCCCCTCACGGAGGCTATGGCTAGCCTAGGCATAGGCCTAGGATAGGTCTATGGCTACCCTAGGCATAGGCCTAGGATAGGCCTATGTCTAGCCTAGGCATAGGCCTAGGATAGGCCTATGGATGGCCTAGGCATAGGCCTAGGATAGGCCTATGGCTAGCCCAGGCATAGGCCTAGGATAGGCCGATGGCTAGGGTAGGGCATGGGCCTAGGATGGGTGTATGGCTAGCCTAGGCATAGGCCTAGGATAGGCCTATGGCTAGCCTAGGCATAGGCCTAGGATAGGCCTATGGATAGCCTAGGCATAGGCCTAGGATAGGCCTATGCCTGGGGTAGGCATGGCCCTAGGATAGGCCTATGCCTAGGGTAGGCATGGGCCTAGGATAGGCCTATGCCTAGGCTAGGCCCCGGGAGTTCTAAGCCACTTCGAGGACAAGATGTCGAATTACTTCCACTTTGGCGAGCGGAGGTCCTATGATCTTGCCTTTGACTGGCTTCCGGAGATGTTCTTGACCTATGTGTACCTTGGATCCCCAGATGCTTCCAAGCTTGGCCAGATATACCAATGCCTCATCTCACTTGGGCAGGCATTGGATAGTTTCCTGGCATGAATTACTGCATCTCGCTATATATATATATATACAGATATAGATAGTTTATGCATATATATATACACATGTCTGTGTATGTATGCTTTGGGCGCCAAAGTTTTTTGAACCAGCTTATATGCTACTATATAGATCATTGCCAGTCAGGATTTGAATTTGATCATCCACGCTGCCTCGGTGATCTGATTTTGTGTACGCGGCAAGTCATTAAGAGTGTTGGCATGCGCCTCGATAAGATGAAGCATCGAGAACAACATCAAAAGCGCCGTCGGGTTGGCAACAGTCCACGCGGGGTGTCAGAGCATGCGCCTGGTCCAGCATCCGAATGAACCAAATGCAATTTGTTCTGCATCAATTCAATGCTATGGGCTACTGCTCAGGTTCTTTCGCATAATTAAAGGCAATTGGCTTTGCGGCTCAATCGGCCTGTTGCGGCGTAGATGGTTTCAAACAGAGACAAATTCGACAGTTTACATGTGCTTACACAGCCTCAAGGGGGCTGAGAGCACGGAGGACGGACTCCAAAAACAATCAGAAAAGGTTTGTTTGTTGAAAGTGTGAAGCGTGATGGAAGACTATGTTTGCATCCAATTCTAGGGGCGCATGCTCTGGCATGTGTTGTGGTCGCTGGCAGGTTTCAGATGCGATTCTTCCGCCCATTGTGTTCAACGTCATGCAATTGGCAAACAGTCACGCCAGGATGTACGAGGCATTGAGGGATTTGAAGGTTTCTTTGATCTGGAAGCCAATGAGGTCACTGTAGGATACTGTAGGCATTCTAAGTGCACATTGTTGGCCATGATTTCTGGGCTGATTTCCTGATGTGAGATCTCATGGCACGGTTTGTATGGCTACAGTCATCCACAAGACTTGCTTTGTCCGGCTGCAGGTTCCCGATAGAGACAAAGAGCCTCCTCAAGAACCAGCTTCGCACGAGAAGGCTCAATCTACTGCAACTCAACTTAATGAGTTGGAGGCCGATGAGGCCTCTTTCAGATGCTGTAGGCATTCCAAATGCACATTGCTGGCCATCGTTTCTGGTGTGATTTCCTGATATGAGATCTAATGGCACAGTTTGTATGGCTACAGTCATCCGCAGGACTTGCTTTGTCTGCTGCAGGTTCCCGACAGAGCAAAAGAGCCTCCTCAAGAACCAGCTTCGCACGAGAAGGCTCAATCTATTGTACCTCAACTTGATGAGTTGGAAGCCGATGAGGCCGCTTTCAAATGCTGTAGGCATTCTAAGTGCACATTGCTGGCCATCGTTTCTGGGGTGATTTCCTGATATGAGATCTAATGGCACATTTTGTATGTCAATACCCCAGGTCATTTGCAAGACTTGCTTTGTCCTGCTGCAGGATCCAGGTGATGAGGCAATGGAAGATTCAGCAGAAAAGACATCTTTGTTGAAGGATTTAGCAGTGGTCAAGCGTCAGGTCAAAACAAAACATGGCAAGTACTATGGCCTTCTTGTCCAGCAGTCTTTTGCGGAACAATTCATATCAAACAACAAAACGTTGGAGATCAGGACGAGGCCAATTCGGTTTTTGGAGGCTAATGATTGTGTGCTACTGGTCGCTAGCGGCACTTCCAGTGGCAGAGTTGCCCTTTGCACACTCAAGTTTGGCGGCTGTTTGAGAATACCTTTAGAGAGGTTGCCAAGCTACCAGGGCCTTCATCGCCTTAGAGACGACCAGCTGAAGGAGTTTTGTTCCATGGCGAGTTCCAAGGGCATGGATTGTTTATGGGGGTGGCAACTTCACTGCGAAACGGTTTTCTCACAACCATTGAAAGTTCCAACCACATCTGCAGAAGTATGGCTTCTAGTTTCAGAGGATGACTTGTTGCAGGCACTGTGGGCGGAATATGTTTCGCACGAAATTAACGGGTGTTTGTTCCACAATCCACTTATGAGGTGATACAGCTTTGAAGGGGTTCGCTGCCACCGGATCATGTGTAGACATTCTAAGTGTGATCCCGTCCCGCAGTGTTTCTGCACCCTGTCAGGCAACTAGCCCACCAAACTTGCCACAACAGCTAGTCGAACCTGATCCGACGCAAGTGGAAGCCCCTGACAGTCAGATCATGGAGACGTGGCGGGAGGGCTCCATGGCGTTGCTGCTGACAAGCCAGGAATGGACACATTTGTTGGCCGGTCATGCGCAGGCAATTGTGAGAGCATACCGACCGCAACACGAGGTGTACCTTGCCGTTCTTGCGAGTCAGCTGACCTAAAGGACTTTGGTAGCCCCATGCACAGCGAGAAAGAAATCAAGTGCATGAAGGACAAGAAGTTGTGGCGTCAAATTTTCGAGATCAAGAGTGTTGTGGCATTTGATCGTCCATCACCAATGTTGAGGGTTCCTTTGCATGGGGTGCGCCGTCCTTTCTATGTGCCAGAGCAATCATTGCATGAAAGTTGGGAACCTCCTATGCGGGCCAACTTGCAAGAGACCGGCAGGTTTCTGCTGAGAATGCTGCGTCCCCACTATGGCAACACCATTTTGGATCTTGGAAGGTCCATGTGTGCGGTACGGGTTGGTACAACATGTTCCGGCTCCGACATAGGCATCACAGTGATGCAACAGACCTTGGATCTCATTTCTGAACAGAGCAAAGGCATCGAACTCATCCACGTGTTCTCAATCGAGATAGACGAAAAAAAGAGGAATCTCATTTTGCAGCAACACCATCCGCTTCACGTTTTCGATGATGTATACGTCATGGAGAAAGGACAAGGCTTTTGCTACACGTGCACCTTAGTTGCAATATGTACAATATATATATATATATGATGGTGGATGTGTGAATGTGTTATATTCAACTAGGCACACACTCTGACATTGGTTTTCAGTTAACTCAATTCGTGGTCCCTGCCCTGCACTCAAGGTCGTTGTGATCACGAGATATCATTGAAGACTTGCAGCATAGACGTGTTGCTGAGCGGACCATCATGCGTGGACATGAGCAGGCTGAATAACAATCGCTCTCTGTATGTCGGGGCCTACGATGAGGAAAATCATTTTGAAGACCGTGGAGCCTCGGGATTCACATACTTGTATGGAGTAAAGAAGGCAGGGTGAGCAGGTATTTTAGAAAGATGGCCTCAGTCTATCTGCGTGTGTGAGTACATATATAGTAAACTGTCCACGCAGGTGGCGCAAAGGCTTGCTCCCAAGTTGGTGCTGTACGAGAACGTAAAATCAGCTGCAGAAAGATCCAAAAGGGAGGATGGCACATGGAGTGAACCAGCTGTACAGGCTGGTGCACTCTATCTATCTATCTATCTATCTATATATATCTATCTGTCTATCTATCGATCTATCTATATAATCTATATACTAAATCTACTAATCTCTCTATCTACCTATCTATCTATCTATCTATCTATATATTATCTATCTATCTAGTGCCTGACGCTGCTTCCAGCGGATGCGTTGCTAAAGTGCTATGGTTTGCCCTGCCAGGTAATGAAAAGAGATTTTGAAGCCATGGGGTACAATTTTGCTCGGGCCTTGGCCTTGTAATGGTGTGTAGACATATACACATACACACAGACTCTACATGTTGTTTGTTTGCCTACCTTGACCTTGATACACATTCTAAGTGCGGTTCTGCAGGTGTACAAAATCCTGGACACAGACAACTTTTTTTGCTTCCCCAGAGGAGGAACAGAGTTTGGGGCCTAGCTGCCGTAGCTGGAACCTCTGAAGTTGACAAAATGGAGGACAACTTTAGTCGAGCATTGGACGATATGTCCACCAGAGTGAAACTGCCTGCTGAAGAAATCTTTGAGAAAGGTTTACCACAGGTAGATCCTCCAGAAGGAAGGCAGGCTCAGCTGGTGGAACGCGCAAAGAATGTCTTTGGAAGTGATGATATCTTTGTCGACACATCGACCTCTCTCAAGAGGCTGTATGCCAAAGTGGGTGGAGCTCCATGCATTACGCCAGAGCACCCAATCTACTCCACGAAGTTGAAGAGATTTTTGACTCCAGCGGAATTTCTTTCTGCGCAAGGTCTATTCAAATCTTGCTTCAAAGACTCTGTTTGGCAGCAAATGGTGACAGTGCCCAAATTCGGACAAGATCTAGCTGGCAACTCATTCTCCAGCACAGTCTGTCAGGGAGCTGTTTTGTCATCTATGGCGGCTTGCCCGGAGCTATGGTTGAAGGCTTCTGGAAACCTTCCAGGTGAAAAAGCAAAAGATCACAAAAGAAAATTGGCACCAACTGAGGACCATCTTGAGCCACCGTTGCAGAAGGCCAGGACGGGCAATTCCCGTCAGGAGGGCGCAGATCCAAGCCAGTTCTTGAAACGGATTACAAAAAAGAGACCGGCGCCCGAATACGACCATTTTGTTCAAGACCATCCACGCAGAAAGAAAGACCCGAAGGGCCGCGCCAAGCGAAAATACAAAAGGAAGACCGACGGCGTGGACGGCAGGAAGTTTAGCAAGGGGAAGAAAGACACGCTTAGCATTTGGTCCAAGATGCAAATGCTCCTTTGTCAACTCAGAACAGGCTGTCCCACACATGTATATTGTTATTATATTGTTATTAAATATTTTTTGTACAAACTTATATAATATTTATATATATATATATACACTTTTCAACATTTCTCTTCATACTGCAGGCTACAATTCTATGACCAAGAGAAAGAGAAAGGGAATCGGAATGCAGCCAAAGCCACGAGCCAGAAGTTTCCCAAGGGATTCTACAGGTGCTGCCTGTACAAGTGGAAGCGGGATCGAGCAGCACAGAGCTGGGACCTCCTGATCACAGCTGCGCCGACGCTTACCAAGAAGTTCAAGGAAATCCCCAACCGCCTGAGGCAGATGATGGGTCATCCACTCAAGTTTGTCACACGATCCGATGGCAGCCAGGAAGCAACCACCACTATTCTCCCTCCGGAGCTGCAAGAGATCACGGCAGAAACAGTCGTACCTTACCTGATATCATGTAAGGCTTTGGAATGAGGCATTCTAAGTGTACAGCTGTTGTCGGAACATCATCTATGAGAAGTAAGGAAACATTAAAACTATATATATATATACAGAAAGACTGTGCACTATGAGGCTGAGCGCATAGCCCTTGGAGAAGAGTGTGACTTTCACTTCGTTGCGGATGTCTTGGAAGCTGGGATTGATCAGTGGAATTCTGCAGTGCAGCGCCTCAAGACACGCTTGTCAAAGCCAGAGACCCTTTGCCAGGAGCTCCAGAAGCAGCTGGTGGAGATGGAGGGAACAGGCAGCACTGAACCAATAAGCCAAGAAGGCTTGAACACAATGGTGGAGGACCTGTCCACATCACTTGCTCCAAAGCTGCGGACTATCTCGACGAAGAGAACCACCTCAAACTTTACGCCGCTTGGCAGATTGAACTTTCGGTGTACTCGTCCCTTCTCCCATCCCCACTTGAGCGGGGAAACACGAAAGGTAGAAACGGGCCCGGGAGCAGCCAAAAATGTATTGCGCCGAAGTTGTCGTACTCGCCACCCATGAAACACAAGTAGCATTTATGTTCAGCAGTGTTCAACCCTAAGCAGCTCCCAGGAAAGCAGCACAGAGGCTGTGCGGGAAATCAGGCCTCGGCCCAGAGGCTAATTCCAAGCCAGGTAAGCATTTACCTGCCAGCCATCCATTGCTCGCAAAGATCCGAGAGTTTGTCAGAGCAGAGCGAGATAGCCTCAAGGTTCACGAGAGGCTTGTATGCAACTTCGACCAGGTTTGGTCTGTCCAATACATGCCACAACGAGCAACCTTGCAAGCTAAAGATGGAAGACAAGATCCACTCAGGAAGGCACCGCATAGAGGAGGCATTAGATCTTCCTCTCACGGAAAACTGGCCGCCAGAAAAAACCCGTGGTGTAGATTCTGCAGCCCATGTCAGTGGGGGCGTTGCAGCTTGTGCACCGGTAGAACAGTGGCGAGAGCCTCGAACAGTGACTACGTTGAGCTGGCTGGACGGCCATGTTTCCCGAGCCTATGTAACCATGCGTGGTGATGCATTGGCTGAAACAGACAGAGCCAGAGCGAACCAGGCTCGAGGTTGTCCAAATCCCAAACCTGCGCAAATGTTTTGTCAAGGATGCGCATTCTAAGTGTAGCCTGGACTGTTGTGCATTTTGGGGTGTGGCCAGGAGCTGGGCGAGTGGCTTCACGTTGCCCCAGCAACTTCACGAAGTCATATCTGGTCGGCAGAGACCCTTGTTGACTACCTGAAGTTCCTCGAGGGCGAGATACGTCACAGAAGGCAGGGAATTAGCTTCTGCAGGATTTGGGGATATGCGTATATGGAACAGTATGTTTTCTTATACAACCTATATATATACATTTCTTGAGCGGTCTCATCCTGAGGAGGCAGCTTCAGCTCGGCATCCAAGACAGATGTATGGTAATCTGCGACAACGCAACGCAACATGGTTCAGCAAAATTCAAACGCATGCGGGATGTTTGGTGCCAGCAGCACAACGTGGTGCCCCGGCTGACTGAAGCATATATAGATACAATAGACAACTTTCTTCTCCGCGAGCAAGATTTTCCATTCTCTTGGTTTTGCCTGTCTACTTCGTCAGGAGTTCATTTCGGGCGACAGCGAGCAAGCTGGTTGCGTGATCCCAGGCGGCTACGGAGCCGCAGGCCAACCCAACGACGGGTGGCACAGATTTTTACATCTGCTGAATTCGGCGTACTCCAGGGTGGCTGTCGGATGGAGTAGATCTTTGGAACTCCGAAAGCGCCTGGATGGCTTGAACTTGGGCGTTCAATCCACTGTCAGCACGAAGCCGTTTGGAAGCGTTTAGACATGCAGTGCACTTATGGAGTTTGTTTGATTTCCACGGAAGGGTATGCCTAAAATGACTTACTGTTTCACCACTCCTGGAAACTTATGTTTATGTAGGCATTCTAAGTGCACATGACCTGGCTTCTTCTCAGGGGGAATGGATGCAGTGCCGGCATATATATATATATGGTATATGTCTTTAACTATGTCTATATAATATTATATATAGAGAGAGAGAATGTTCAAAACTATATAAGTCATCCTTTTCATTCCTGTTCTACAAAGATGTCATGCTCTGCAAACAGGAGTTCTACACTCACTTGAAGTCCATTGCCGAGTTTGAGCTGCTTGGGCACAGTACCAGTCACGGGTGAAGCATTCTAAGTGTATCGATGATGACATACAGAACTCTCAGTATTCCGCTTCTGTTGGCACTGACTGTTGCAGCCTGTTTGTGTCTCAGGAATGGCCGCCTGGTTTGGAGCGCCTGGGTAAAACGTGGGTATTGCACATTGGAAGAGATATCCCGATGGCGGTATGGAGGCCACATGGGACAGTCATGATTTGAGTTTGATTTGTAATATATATATATACTCAGAGTATTCATTTTCGTGCAGAACTGATATCAGAATCAGAAGCGGCCAGGCAAGAACTTCATCGTGAATGCAGAATACAATCGAAAGGACCTTGCCCTCTACCATCTGACCAACCTCACTTCTTTGCCATCCATGAGATCGGAAGAGATGGATTTAGATGCATTGGAGTCTTTAAGGTTAGAGCCTTTGCCGGGCGAGCAACAGGTTCATTGGGCAATCCAAGACGGGAACAATACCGAGACCCGAGTGCTGCTCCCATCCTGGGTGGCTACTCCTATCCTGACTCGACTGGCAAAAGTCCTATCCGAAAAAGATGTTTGGGAAACAAGGCGGTCAAAGCGGGCAGATGGAAGGCTGACTCCAGCTATGCAGAAGAGGTATGACACATGGAAGGAGAAAAGTCAGGAGGTCCGCATCTTCTACAACCTCAAAAAACAGAGTGTTCTCACACATATCCATGACATTGAGGAATTGAAAAGGATGCGCCGGGATGTCTTCATGGCAACAGTGAAGTGTGGTGGGACATTGGCAGATTTAGCACTCGCGGCCCCGAATGGAGACTGCCGCCGGCTAGTGGCCATCAGGGGTGAGGCAGTCAAGGAAGGGGCGCCATGCCCAGACTTCCTACGCCAAGAGCTTCCTGAGGAGCATTTGGATGAAGCAGCGATGGAGCCCGACCGATTCTCAGATGCTGAGGCCTGAGCGTCCAATATCATGGTCGCTGGAAGCAAATTATGGTCCGAAGGTGCACACTTAGAATGTTCTATTTGAATCCACCTCTATGCAACAACTTACAGTTGGTCTATTTATATATAATACATAATATATAATGTATATAATATATATATATAATTGGATATGTTGCGCATGCTGGTTCATATTTGATTGAACTTGTCATCTCTACAGGCTGCGGAGCAGGAAGAGCTGCATCAATGGCACCGAGCTGAAGATGGTGATGAGTCTGACCATGCCGATGCAAGTGCCATAGAGGCAGATGATTTCCCAGAAGTCCTTGTTGAAACCGACGACGAGGCCGATATCCAAAAATTGGAGCCCAGATGCAAGCGGGTGAAGAACTTCCATCACCGCCAGGCGTACCAAAACCTGGCCAAACATGGACTGGTGGAAATTCCATCCACGCTCCCTAGAATTGGCCTCATGTGCCACAAGACAACAAATTGTTGGCAGGGTGTTATGCCGGATGTCCACTCCGGCCTGTCCTTCACGTGGGGCGGAGGGACAGGCAGAACAGAAGAAGCTGCTCTTTTGAAGTCTGTGAAAGGCATACTCACTGCATTCACCCACCGCTTTCCTCGCGAAAGGCTTTGGAATCTCGGATGTCAGATCTAGCAGTGTTGTGGTTTGACGGGACAGTTTGTTTTGATAAGGACATGGTATGTGTATTTCTTGGTTGCCATCCCCCCAAAAGGCCTTTCTCCCAGACCGCTCCCAAACAGGATTCGCCAGCTTGAGAAAGTGCGGGAAGCCGAGATGCACTTGGACGAGCTGATCAAATGAGAGCCATGTTTTTGCAATTTTCCATTGAGAGGGAAGGCATTCTAAGTGCAGGCCTGCATTGGCCCCCGGAGCTGTTGTTTTCGAGTTCCAGCCAAGATGTAGACATATGTCCTTGGTTTCTTGTTGTTTGAGGAGATCCTCAGTGTTGTGGTTATACCTTTTCTTGCACTGCCTCCCCTGTGCTAAGTTGGTGCAGGACCAGAGCTGTCCTGACTTGAGAGTGAGATGGAGTACCTCCAGCTTCTCAGGTTATGCCAATCCCTTCTGTATGGACACCTTCCCCAAACACCAAAAGCACGTGTCTCTCGGTATCTCTCTATTTGTTGCATACACATAAGTGCGCACATAATGTGTGTATATACAGTGGAACAAAGGGATATCTCCATCTGAGAATTTGATTTGTGAATGTTTGAAAGTGCGCTTGCACTGAGAGAATTCAAATCCAGTGCGTGTTATAGATGGAACATAGCTTTACATTGAGTGGAAGACAACCTTCCATTTCATGATGCCAATGGGGTGTGGAGAGTCAGAGAACTCTCGAGGAAGATCACCGGCTCCACCCCGCCAGGGAAAAAATTGTCCCGAGGCATTCTAAGCCTGAGCACCGCGTTTTCGCATTCTAAGTGGTACTCTTCTAGCATCAGTTTTGCTGATATTTTCAGGAAACCTCCGTGAGGCATTCTAAGTGGTGGGTGTATGACGTGTGTGGAAGTGAGGCATTCTAAGTTTCAGTCCGTGACTATACTAGTAGTAACAATGTTTGCTATTAGAAACAAGTGCATCGCTACTAGTCACAAGTGCCTTACTAGTAGTAACAATGTTTGCTATTAGAAACAAGTGCATCGCTACTTGCAACAAGTGCCTTACTAGTAGTAACAATGTCTTCTATTAGAAACAAGTGCATCGCTACTAGTAACAAGTGCCTTTCTAGTAGTAACAATGTTTGCTATTAGCAACAAGTGCATCGCTACTAGTAGCAAGTGCCTTACTAGTAGTAACAATGATTGCTATTAGAAACAGGTGCATCGCTACTAGTAACAAGTGCCTTACTAGTAGTAACAATGTTTGCTATTAGAAACAAGCGCATCGCTAATAGTAACAAGTGCCTTACTAGTAGTAACAATGTTTGCTATTAGAAACAAGTGCATCGCTACTAGTACCAAGTGCCTTAGTAGTAGTAACAATGTTTGCTATTAGAAACAAGTGCATCGCTACTAGTAACAAGTGCCTTTCTAGTAGTAACAATGTTTGCCATTAGCAACAAGTGCATCGCTACTAGTAACAAGTGCCTTACTAGTAGTAACAATGTTTGCTATTAGAAACAAGTGCATCGCTACTAGTAACAAGTGCCTTACTAGTAGTAACAACGTTTGCTATTAGAAACAAGTGCATCGCTACTAGTAACAGGTGCCTTACTAGTAGTAACAATGTTTGCTATTAGAAACAAGTGCATCGCTACTAGTAACAAGTGCCTTACTAGTATTCACAATGTTTGCTGATAGCAAGCAAGTGCATCGCTACTAGTAACAAGTGCCTTACTAGTAGTAACAATTTTTGCTATTAGAAACAAGTGCGTCGCTACTAGTAACAAATGCCTTACTAGTAGTAACAATGTTTGCTATTTGAAACAAGTGCATCGCTACTAGTAACAAGCGCCTTACTAGTAGTAACAATGTTTGCTTTCAGAAACAAGTGCATCGCTACTAGTAACAAGTGCCTTACTAGTAGCAACAATGTTTGCTATTAGAAATAAGTGCATCGCTACTAGTAACAAGTGCCTTACTAGTAGTAACAATGCTTGCTACTAGAAACAAGCGCATCGCTACCAGTAACAAGTGCCTTACTAGTAGCAACAATGTGCGCTATTAGAAACAAGTGCATCGCTACTAGTAACAAGTGCCTTACTAGTAGTAACAATGTTTACTATTCGAAACACGTGCATCGCTACTAGCAACAAGTGCCTTACTAGTAGTAACAATGT
>CAXAMN010001181.1:284173-302330 GCA_963970005.1 Durusdinium trenchii | reverse complement strand
GGAGGCCATCGCTATTAGGAGGACATTGCTACTAGGGTGGAGGCCATTGCTTTTAGGTTGGAGGCCACTGCTCTTAGGTTGGCAGGTTGGAGACCATCGCTATTAGATTCTTCGATCCCTGTAAGTGCTGGGTGGAATCCATCAGTGCTCAAAGTAGCCGAGCCTCCGAAAGGGTTTGCTTTAGCACTTTCCTTTCTCTCTCCCAGGTCCTAGACAAACAGAACCCCTGCCAAGTTCAGACCGCTGACATGTCTTGCGTGGTTTTCATCATACACACCAATTTGATTGAGGGTTTAACTTCAAGCCTTTCAGACTAATCAAATCCTTTTACTTTCCCACTTTTTCAGATACACATGTCTTCGTTCTTCTCTGCACAGAACTTGGATTTGTTGATTTGGTTATTGGGCTGACCCTCCTTGGATCTGCTGGGCACTGTTTCCAAGTTTTGGCATCTTCTGGAAATTGTCTCAAAAGAAATTGAGTTTTGAAGCGCTGTTTTGACAGCGACTGTTTTTTGCGTAGACCTGGGTGTGCCCCCATGGACAGATGTCCATGACGTAGTCGATTGAAGGTTACCTTCCTTCAAGTACAGCTCACAAAGCAAGGCAACTCTCGAACATTGGTATTTCCTTCTCACTTCTTATTGGTCTCCTAGCCGCTTCCACCAGCTGCGGCTGAGGCCATGTATGCAGAGCACAAACGCTGGCGGAAAGCACAGGGTGACCCAGAATTACTGAAGCGCATATATTCAAAGATTCCCTTTGGGTGACTCGGATGATCCTGTTGAGTGAATTGCGCTGTTGCATCGTAGCAGCTCTTAGTGGCCATTTGCAATTGTAAACGCAAAACATTGATCGTGTTTGGGACACATCGATCAACATGATCCACCCCAAATCCCAGCAGACATGGCCCTTCATGGTGTTTTAGAGTCTTTTAGAGTCTTTAGAATCTTTAGAGCTTAGCTTTGGGAAGTTGGTTGAAGTGTTCCGTGCACTTTGTGTCGGGGTGAACGGCTTCCTGTTTGAGAAGAGCCAAATGTGGGCGATCTCACAGCACTCCGATCAGCACTCCAGGTTTGTTGCCGCTGGGAAGGTGGAAGCTGTCGATGGCACCAAGGTGGATGCCTCAGGAAAGCCCCAAACCACCCAGACTTGTACCATCACCATTGACTATGAACTTGTGTTATCTTGTGTTGATTTTGCCAGGGTTTGTACTTTTTGCGGATTCCTCATCACATCCGAGGTGATGTTGGTCCAGGGTGCAAGATATGAACTCATGACCGCAGAGCCTGAGGATCTCGGGTTTGAAACGAGCTATTTTTACTTGATTACTTAGAAACCACGGAAAACTGTTCAAACAATCAACAATTGCCTTCAGGAGTATACCCTTGCAATTTGCCACATCCTGGATGACATTTTTGCCACGGAAGAGAGCCTTTGCTTGGTTTTTGGAAGTGCATCGTTGTGACCGATTTGACCTCTTGGGTTTGTATGTGTTTGCGTCCCGTGTGAGAGTTCAACCATGTTCGAACGATAAGTTCTTTCCTTTTCTTCTTTGACCTCTCTTTCTTAATGTCAAACCAACAGAAGCCAAAAGAAAGCGACAGAATGCAAGCGCATCGAACCCGACGAGGGTGACTCAAATGCAGCCGGACAAGACCTTTCGATCGCTAAGGGATCGAGTCACGGTGCTCATCGACGTTCGCCGGGGTGAAGGATGGCCCAACCCACCAGCGCCTGCCTAAGAGCATCACAGATGCAGAGTGGACAGATTTCAAGAAGGCACACTAAGTCACTAGGCTTCGCACACCAACATAGAACACAACTTACACATTTATATAATCAGATTTTGCAATTTTGCCCTTGGGCCCTTCTGCTTTTCACCGTCGGAGTGTTCCTGTGGGACGGCTGAGCTTCAGTGAGAGAGAGGGAGAGAGAAGCACTGAGAACAAAAACAAATAAGGGTTATAACGGTTACCGCAGGTGTAGCTGACCAAGCCTCAGAAGTGCTTGAGAGCTCTGAGGCCATGAAACTGTTGCCTTTTCTCCAGTCCTGTGCACGGATCATATCCGCTCATTATCCAGAGCGCCTGTCTCGACTGAAACTGAGACTGCCTAGCAGGTCGCTGTTTGTAAAATACAAAATAGGTACCGCGCAGTGCTCCAATTCTCAGGGTCAATTGAGTCGCTAGTGGGTTGGAGGCCACGGCTAGTAGGTTGGAGGCAACGCTGCCATCCATCACAATTAGGTTGGAGGTCATTGCTATTAGGTTGGAGGCCCGTGGCCATCGCTAACAGGTTGGAGGCCAATACAATTAGGTTCGAGGCTATTGCTATTGTTTGTTTTTTGTGTATTTCTTTTTATTGAGCTTTTTGTTCAAATTCTAATTAACTTGTAGTTAAAGTTAAAATAAAGCTTAATACTAATTCTATTTAATTCTTGTTTCTAATAGCTTACTTGTTACTAGTAGCCCCTAATAGCATCCAGGTTCGAGTCTAGCACCGAGGATCATTTTTCCCGTGCCTCGGGTCGCCATTGTGATTCTGGGCATCATTCAGCGCCTCCTGGACCCAGTGACCTTCAACAAGTTCATCCTGGTGACTGGGGATGACCAAATTGGATCACCATGTAATGCCAAAGAGCTCCAGAAGTATGTGTCCAAGGATTGCTTGCCAGAGCATTCATGGCCCATGTATGAAGATCTTTAGGGCCTACTCAGGTCCCTATTAGGTCTCATTCTGTTGAGCCTCAGCTTTAAGCCAAAATGGTCCGCAAGCTGTGCCGCTTCTTGACTTCCCCGGACTGATGATTGCTTTGCTTGGTCCTGAGTCTTTGAAGAAGTTGTGCAAAAAACATTGGGACCCTACTGGACCACACGCGGTCATCCACATTCCAACTTCATCGTTCGGAGCTTTCTCTTCTCCCAACCTTTGCACTGAGAGACTTGCGCTTTGCACCCACGGCAATTTCTTGGATCAGATTTGGAAGATAGATTCTCTTCAATGAAGGTTAATTACCTGGTTATATAGCTGGACTGGGAACTTGGCGGGGTGTGGGGCTAGCGGCTAGCGGCTATAGGCTATAGTAGGTTTGGTCCGCGCTCCAGAATTCACACATCACAGCCGTAGCTTTTGGAACTTTGCGGTGCGTGGGCACAATGCTGGGTGGAGTTGTTTCACCCAAGCCCCCCTGCAAGTGCTTTCTGTATTTCTTCCAAATCCCAATCCTTCTGTGGCACATGTGACTTTGTTGTCACAAGTTCGTTTGACGTGCCACCAGTGTGTGAACTCGCACGCTCACGCTGAGTGGGGGCAGCGCGGTGAGTGCACACCTCCCACCTGCCTTGCCTGCCTTACCGGCTGAGGAGGCGACGTGTGCGTCCTGACCTTGGCTGTGACCAAAGTACTGTGTATGTAGCCTATCTATCCACACGGGTATTGACCCTCAGAATCCTGACATACTCTCCTGACAGACTTTGTCTCCTTGCGGGCATGCAAGCCTTTGAAGCGGAACAATGTTCTACAAGATGTTTGTTTGGAAACCTTTGCCTCCAACAGCGTGCTCGCTTGCTCAAGGTTGCGCAAGCTGAGTGTCTCTTTGTTGTCACAATGCAGGACTCAGACAAGGAGGCCCGTACACCAGTGTCCTCCTGCAAAGAAACAAAGAAAGCCCCCCCCAGTTTCCCCACTCGGATTATCTTGCAGACTCAGGTCTGTTTCAGCTACATCATAGCTGAGTTTTCCTGACCTTCCGATTTGACACCCTCGGTTTCGGGAGAGGTCAGACTTCGTGCAGCTACGTCCTTGACAAAGCTAGGTGCAACGGTGCGATGTCGACTTCACAGCGTTGATGTGTAGCTCACAGCGTTGATGTGTACACCGTTCTGTCTGGGTCAAGTGTGACGAGAGGACAGTGTATGTACACTCAATGGTCACCCGGTCATGAGGCGGCCGCTATTCACAGCAAATCGTTCCGGCGCCCAGCTGCGCAACCATTTGGGTGCCTACTGGCTGGATTGGGAATTAGGTTGTTCTGTGTAGTGACCACAGAAACTAGGGAGCTGGCGCACACTGCCACGTTGATGTCGGCTTCGCTCCCACGTCTATCTATTCAGCTGCTTCTTCAAATCAGACATTTCCCTTGTCCAAGCATCACGAAATCCATTGTTGTCGCTGTGGCATTGTGGCAGTGCTTGACCGCTGAGCAAGAAAATCTTTCAATAGTAGACATGTGAAACATAGCATAGCTTGCGCCACTTTGTGTTCAGGAAGAGTGGAGCAACTAGTAGAGCAGAAATGACCACTCCCCCGGAGTTAAAGCTGCTTATGGTGTTTGCAAGTTCTCGCAGTTCATGCGTCTTAGCAATGCCTACGCGCCTTCTTTGTACGCGTGGATTCATCAGGTAGGGAGTCGTAGGAAACAGGGAACCACCGAGGTATGCAAGACGTCCTGCCAACACGACCCCCACATGGCAAGGGAAGAGTCGAGTTTCCCACCAGATCACCCGTGTATCCGAATCCAAGCGGAAGCCCTTTGCACCATTATGCGGCAAGAACTGATACCCAAATATACCGAATACGAACAACAAGGGGGAAGAAGCTTGATAAAACTGGGCTTTAGCCTAAGACAATGCACGTATACTTGCTCGCCCCACATTAGCTCGGGCACTTGCTCTCACAAAGTTGCTGCTTAACTAAATTTGGGAAGCCTCACCTTTCACAATGACCGACCTGTGCCCATTCCAAATCTTGACCAACTATGGAAGCTTGAACAAATTCCTGGAAATCTAGTTCTGGAGGGTGCAAGAGGAAGGATTGGCCAACATTTTTGATCTTTGTCCGGACTCTATAAATGTTTATATAAATTGCATCAATTAAATCCGCACTTGATTTTTGATTTTTCTTACCCCGACGCAATACGTGAGTGCAACATTGCAAACACTTTTTATATACTAGATTTGTCACATTGCACTCATGATATGTGTGTGATTGCTTTCGCTGCTGTTTTCTTCGCTCTGAACTCTGGTTTTTCCGTCAGCTTGGATCCAGGCTTCTCATCCAACTTTCTCAGAGTGCAACATGTTCCGTACAATCCCCCTGCTGCACTGGTATCACCAAGGGATGGTAAGGACGCAAGGGGTCGGACGATCGTTCTTGACATGCCCGGCGAGGAAACCACCGAGGTAGGTTTGACCCAAGTTGCGACATGTTGCCACTCCTCCTGTTATTGTGTCTTTTAAAATACGTGTGAAACTGAGTCCTTGCATCCTTTTTCTTGGTTTCAGCTTCAGAAATGGTGAGGCCGAGGCTTTAGCTATGGCTCTTGAAGGTGGGATGAGCTGCCGGGGTGGGAGGGGCTGTGGAGAGGTCTTTTTTAAACAATTAGAAAACTGACAGGTGACGTTTATGCAAACAATGTGCTTCGAAGCCGTGAGCGGCGATTTTTCTTGCATGAAGGGCTCAAAATGGCCTGAAGGGTCAGCACATTTCTCAAATTGTTTCTCTCAGAGCCGTCCTTGGGGAGCCTTGAACTGTATGCCTCCACTTGGTGTGACCTCCCACACTTGCGAGGACACCCAGACTTGATTGGTGGATTTTGTGGTTTGGACCTAGCAGCTACGTAGCAACGAGCAGGCAGAACTTCGCCCACCTAGTGGCTAGTTGCGAGACTATGTGCACATGAGTTGAGTAGGTGCATCTGTGTTTTGCAACACCTGGCTCAGTTGACGGCCGAACAATATTCATTGAATGCTTTCACACGCCCAAGTCGAATTCGAATGTCTATATAGAGCTTTTTGTTTTGGACATTCTCTGTGACAATTCTGACGCCATGCCTCGACCCATCACTGGCAATGCTGGCGGTAGCAGCTTCTCGGCTTGCGGACTTTGCTCGCGACAACTTTCGATCCAATTCTCAAATTCAACTGCCTTCCTTCGCTCTACCACAATTAGACACCTGCATTGATTCACGGGGCTGAACGCCCATAGGAAAATGAACCAGTAGATTGGGAGCGGGAGCTTGATCTCCTAGTGGAAAACTGTCGGTGCAGCGCGTTCATCATGCTGATGCAAACATGACGTCACGGATTTTGACTTCAACACTATAGTCACGGATTTTGAGGCTGGATGTTCGAGCTCACCAAAGAAGTGGAACGCCTACAGCAGCAGATAGAAGGCTTAGGGCACAACAGTCAGGCCCGAGAGCAAGTCTTCATTGCCGAACATGAGTGCGAGTTGCAGGGCAGGACCTGGAAAGCATGAGCAAAAGGAAGAGTGGGAACTCACGCAGGATGTCAATACTTAGTTTCGAGCTTCGAGCTTTCTCTTGTTTGTTTGGGACCTAGCTTGCCAGCCAGGCCTTGCAAGATTTGGTGATGCAAGCCGAAGGCCTTTCAGTGCTCCAGTGCTTTGGCGAGCATGTATATACGTAGTGGGTTCCCCTGACGGAGCTTCGGACACGTTCCGCAGTTTTGAGGCTGGATGAGCCCCACAAGGCACTGTGTGCTGGCCTTGAACGCTTGTTTTGCGTGTGCCCATGCAACTTGCCTCTCTCCAGGAGGTTCGAATTCCAAGCACATCTACCAGCCGCGCCATCCGCTCAAGTCTTCTGAATGGCGAGCCCCGATGGAGTTCTGAGGTGCCTTCAGGGCTCAATTCACATCCTCTCAACAATTGGCCATAGCTATTTGCCATGTGTTCGTTTCGTGAAATAACTGCAGCCCTCCTAGCTGCTACAACATTTGAGTTAAACGTGCCAGGTTGGTCGCTCTGGGTGCTGACCTTGGCTGGAATTTGTGTTGACCAGGACCTTGCAGATGATTCCGCTAGCTTGTGCTCAACAGATGGCCACATTACATTCATGCAGGATCTCAACTGTTCCCAACACCAGACCACTTTACCATGCGAAGCCCAAGCGCATCAGAACATGCAACACCATGCAATATGTCCATTTCAATTTCACACTCCTGTTCCCCGCCGTGCGGAATCATGGACTTGAAAACTGCCTGTCCTGTGCTTGCAGAGCACAGAGCCTCCCCAAGAGCAGGGCCCAAGAGCTGGCAGGGCGGAAGACTTGGAAGCCCTGGCAGGCCTGGCAAAATAGGCCGCGTCACCTGCGCCACTCTGGCCATTTTCACAGCCCCTATCTGGTACCCAAAGAGGCTCCGCCAAAGGAGAAGAGTGTGGGAGCTGAAGGCTTCAGCACGTCCTGTGGATGTGCTGCTGGTGGTTGGAGAAGGTGCATGTCCCTGGGGGGAGGGAGGCACGGAAACTATGGCAAAGGCACTTGGCTTGAAAGGATCAGTGCCGTGGCCTTTGGCCATACAGCATTTGGCTGGGAAACTACGACGAGCAGTCCCAGGTCTCAATGTCCAGGTGAGCACCGAACAAGAAGCAGAACATGCAGCGGAACAAGGTCGTCACCAGATCAAGCTGGTGGCACTCATCAACGTGACAAGCACCACCAGGAACTGGTCGCAAGGTGGTTTGAGTTCGACGCTGGTGTTGTCTTCGACACTTGGCCGGTCGAAGCTGTGGGCACGTAGTGGAGGAGATGGAGATGCAGAGAAGGTCTTGTCTCGATGTGGTGAGTTGTGGTCCAGAGACACGGCTGAGGACTGTTTCTATGCCTTGCTTTTTGCAATCCATTTTTCCGTGAAACCAGTGCCCTTGGTGGAACAAGAGCCACAAATTATCTCCTTGGAGAAGATTTGGCGCCTATGCACTCGATGTTTGAACGAAGCCATGCAGGCAGGCTTAGATGGAGAAGCTCGAGCTTGCTTGGCTTGTCAGAGTGGTTGTGATGTCCGAGATCAAACTCAGATGTACCGATGTACTGTAAGCCATGAGTCTGACGCGTTGGCTCGACTTGTTCGCTGCTTTGAGAGGCGTGGGATTTTTGATTGTGAAGCTGAAATCCCTGAGGTGCCTTTCGAGCCCATGGCGACTTTCAAAGGAAAGCGTTTGACTCAGGAGACGGCGTGGAGCATCATGGAAGGCCATTGGGACTTTAATCCTGAGAGCTGCTCTTGGAGACCTGTGCTAGGGCAAAATCCTGCTTACGACTACTTCCCATGTCAATACAATAGCTGGTACAGAGATCCCAAAGGAAATCGAGGCTGGTATGACCCGGTTTTTAGGGTTATCACCTTAGACGGTCGAGCAGTGTGGCGAAAGCGACATTATCGCGTTCTTCCCGGAAAGCAGCCTGGAAGCTTCAACCTTAGTACCGAGGATAATGGAATTTCTCTGAAGGAGTTTTGGCGTATTGTTGATGCCGATGACAAGCTCACTTGGGCTGTTTTCCACTATGCAGGTGCTGCAAAGTCAGTTGGTCAAAGCTATACGGGATCACTCTTGGTGACCAAAGATGGAACCCTTGGACCTTCTTCGGATTCTCTTCCTGCAGAGCGCATTCGCCAAGCCTTTGAAAAGGCTGGGGTGGCAGCCTTCGAGTTATATGGAATCCAACAGGACACCGGAGATGCTGATGTTGAAAGTGCTCCACTCACAAGGTTTGGTGGCCTTCCCCGGTACAGAGACATGAACAGACCAACCTTGTAGCCATAGTCTTGTCCTTTCGCGCACGTACCTTATGCGACCTCTCAACATGGAGATCTTTGACAAGGCAAGGCAGAACGGATGCATCAAAAGAATCCGTCAAACGACTGCCAACGTCATAGCCAGTGAAAAGAGAAGTTAGGGCAACAGCTTATCGCGAAGACATTTGCCATATTTCCTGCAAGATGCCAGCGCGTTATTGCAACATTTCCTTAGCGTTATTGCATCACTCTTTCAATTTTCTGTCACAAGAAGCTATCAGGGGCTCCTGGCATCGCTACTGGGAACAAGAGGACGCTAATTACTAGGGGCTCCACTCTTCTTTCACTTGAGGCAAGAGACGTGGAGCACCAGGATGGGATCCATGGGGTGAAATCGGGCAAATTGGGACAGCGGAAAGCGGTGCAGATGTCCGATGGGATAGGTCTTTTGTTGCTGTTTAGGTTTAGGAGCTGAGTTGACAGGCGTTAACAAGAGTTTATTGTGCATCCAATTTTGTTTGCATTTACATGATGTTGCATGCATGTTTACTTGATCTCGTGTGACTTCAAGACTTCAAGTGAAATGGAGGACTTTGCGGCAAAGTCAGGCGATAGAAGCCGAAAAGCGTCGGATGACCAGTGCAAACACGCGGGCGCCCCTTGTCTGGGTGAAAGACATTGGTCAATAGCTTTTAGGACGAGTCATCCCCGAGAGAGAGGGAGAGAGAGAGAGAGGAGCTTTTTTCTCTTTCTATTTGTAAATGTCCAATCGCTTTTGTTTTTGGACCGGCCATTCTTCTTAATTTCTTCTTTAAAAGGGCATTATTTGCATGTAGGTCATATGGAGTCGGTTCGTACTAGTTTCTCGTGCCCTTGTTGCAAGGAGTGGGTACTGGACCAAGATCGAAGACGACTATGAAGGTCAGGGGCCATGGGTCAATCTCATGCAAGTTCATCGAGACGTGCAGCCCCTTCTGAGGCGTTGATGTTGATGATGTGATGAAAGCCAGGGAAGAGCTTTTGAAAGTCCAGTTCCACAGGCACGAAATTGTCATTGTGGTGGTTGTTTGAGTTGTTTTGGATTGTTTTGGTGTTCCTGCGTTCCCTTTGTTCTTCCTTTTGTATGTTCATTTCTTGGACTTGCAAACAACGCACAAAGAAGACGTACAAAAGCACGCAATGACATGAACAAGTACAACAACCGTCACAAGCTCCACCTATGACACCACCACCACCGCAGCAGCAGCAGCAACAGCAGGAAGGAGCAGCACCAGCACCAGCACCACAAAGAACAAGTGCAAGAACAGGAACAAAAGCATCCAAACATCTTAAATAAGCAACAATAACAAGAATGGAGTGCGAACAGTCTACCTCTTGGCTTAAAACTTAGGTTGGACGGCGAGAAGAAAGGCTATCTTGGAAGCTTGGCACAGACTTGCTTCATGCAATAGTGCGCTTTGCATAATGCGATCCTCACCCTATCTTGAAATATGTACCGTCATCACCAGCGTGTGAGGTGAAACACAATGCACGCCGCGCTTTGTGTGTTGCATGTCTTGGGGTCTGAGTGTACATTGTGGCGGATTGCAACATAGACATCTCTCAGCATCTTTTCTTCTTTCTGGGCTGTGCCCACCACTTTGCATGCTTCGTTGCCTCGTCCAGAGTATCAGATTGCACCTGTGGCGTGACATGCTGTGTTGCAACAGCGCGCCAGGACAAATTAAGGCTGCATTCAGAAGTGCATGTGTAAGCCGCATATCTAGAAAGCTTGTCGAACAAGAGTTCTGCGTGCCCAAGGTCCTTTGCAGTTTGTCGACCTGGCCGAGCGCTTTGACGAGGAAATCACGCAGGAAGCAGCGCAGCTATTGTACCTTGGGACTCATATTGATTGCTTTGAACCGATCTTGGAGCAAAGGACTTTTCTTTACTTTTTGTGTTTATTTATAAATTCACTTTTTTTTTTCCTCTCTCTCGCTCTCTTTCTCGGGAGATCTTCAGACAGAGATTTTGGAGTCCAAGTCCAGAGGAATCGAAGGACATTCAAAGAATTCGAGGGGAATTGTGTTGTGATGGGGGTACGGTGTTGTCGTATATTGTCAGGTTCAGATATATAATTTTATAACGGGAGGGCATTTGGACTTCGGCATTTCCTGCAAGAATGCTACTAGTTGTCCTTTTTCGGCCTTGTAAGTCACTACCTGCAGGAAACTTTTTGATTCTTTCCTTGGACCTTGAACCCACACCTTAATAGCGATGGCCTCCAACCGAATAGCGATGGCCTCCGACCTAATAGCGATGGCCTCCAACCTAATAGTGATGACTTGAAGTGTTTTGGGTAAAGACACTCAAGACCACTATGGGATTTGGCTCAAGCTCACCCAGAACAGTGCGATCTTTGATTTAATTGGTTAAGAGCCTTGCGCTCTGATCGAGTGTAGTATTTGTTCTTACCTGTGGTAGGTGCAATAGTGGGACCTCCGAGCAAACGCCCAAGGGCGAACGAGGTGGCAGGAACCTCCGAGCTCAGGTGGGCCACAGAAGCAGGGTAGGATTTCCCTGCAAGACTCTTGCAAGGCCAATCTTTGGACCTCAGAGCCCTCAGAAGTCCACCCAACCTTCAGCGTTTGTAGCGGCATCGGAGGATCAGGTTCCTGACAAGGATTCAACACCGGCTGAGGTGGTAGACGCGGAACCTCGGACTGAGCCTGCGTCGTGCGCGGTCAGACAGGTGAAGGGGGATCTTCATTTTCGTCATTCAGCCTCTTCTGTGGCACTCCGGCCAACTGGATTTTCTGCAGTTGCGTCAGTTCAGAGCCGCAATCTTGTAGTGTGGGCTGCGTTGGATTTTCACAACGTCTTACGCGGACGAACAGTCGTACGAGAAAATCCAGCCTGAAGCAGCATCTGCAACCATTCGCTTTTCACAGCGATCTGACAAGAATGACATCAGCATCCTTTCGTACATTGGTGAACATGGATTCAAGTCCCAGGAGAGGCGAAAGTCCCTCAGGCTCAACCGGCGGCTGGCCATCCCGTGTTCACAATTCTTTTCTAGTGAGATTGCTGATCGCATCTGTTCCCCGAAAGAGCGAACTAGTGAAAGAGGCGGTCTCACTGCACTGGGACGACAAACTCAGAATCCTGGAGCTTTGTTACCGGAACGCTGTAACCCCTATCTGGTTTCCCCGTTGTACCACAGCTGCCGCACCATCGACAAGGTTCTGGAGAGATCTGAGCGTTTGGCTCTGCCGAGTGTATGCGCATCCCATCTTGGGTGAAATCGTTATGATTGAAGTTTGGCTATTTGGACTGAATGGAGTCATCCAAGTCCTCAAACCTAGAGTTTTCTCAAGGTTCATCTGTAGGTTTACCGGTAGTACCAAGCGAGTCGTCGTTGGGTAGGAGTAGGAGGTCCTTGTCGTCCGGATCGAGGAAATCAAAGATACCTCCAAAAGTCACAACGTCATTGGCGCATAGCAGACCTGCCCGGGGGAAAATGAATTGGTCAGAACTGATGATGAGGAAACCGCAAAAACCACCTCTCATGGTTGAGTGCGGCATGAGGGGGATGAGAATGAGTCCGGAGGCTTAGACCCACTTCCCCTTGCAACGAGTTCTGGAAATAATCCGGGAATCGAGGCTTTTGGGGAACTTAGTGGAAACCCTCAGCATTCAGTCCACAATCAGCAGTTCATCTACGAGGCCACGATCCGAGCGTCGTGGCGCAGGCAGCTCAGAGAAACTTGAGGTTCAGGGCCAGGCTGCGCAAGCAGTCATGGAGGCAAGGACTCAGGCAGGAAACGCAAGGTCAAGCTGCGCACGCCGTGGCCGATCTCATGTATTGGGGGTGGGGTTGGCTTCCCAACAACAAGTGGCAACCCGAAGAAATGAAAGCGGCTGATGGAGGTCCAATTGAAAGAAGTTGTTGAGTCAATGAGAGCTTCACTGTTGAGCGAACCCAATGGCAGAACATCGCATCACAGCCGATGAAGAAGGATTAAGGGGTTTGAGACTTCCAGCTATCCCTTACGCTTCGCGACAGGGGCGGCGACGTGTTGCATACATGAGGATGCTTTAGAACCTGTGCATCGTGCGGTCACCAAGCGCTGTTGCATCCATCTTCATCGAAGCTTTAGAGGTTGGGGGGGGTGACAGAGGAACCTCTTTTTCAGCCAGACTGCCGCATGGTTAAGAAACGTCTGCCAATTCAATGGGACCTGACGGTTGGTGGTAGGAAGCGCAGCCAAGAAACTAGCGGAAAATTTGGTATCCCATACATGACGAATCCACATGACATTCAAGTCATGACGTGGGCGAAGGACAGGCGAGATCTTGGTGAGGTCATCCATGTTTGGGGCTCATTGCCGCGCGCTCCTTGGTGTTCATTGCAGCATCTCAACCAACATGTTGTAGGAGAAACCTTCCAAGAAGATCTCGAGGAAAGGAGGCATGAATCGTGAGGTTTGGTGAACAACTTTTCTTCACCAACGGAAGTTGCAAAGCGGCTGTTCCAGCGCGCTTGAATGGCCCCGAAGGTGCTCTGGATGGACTGAAGTAGAGGAAGTGCAAGAGAAGAGATGAGCGCTCGTTGTAACATGTTCTCCACTTATCCCTGCGGTTGGATTTGATCTCACCATTCAGGGTTTGAAGCCGCTGAAGCCACGGCGTGTTATGGCCACGGATGAACGGCTGGCGGTTGAGATGAGCAGCAAAGGGTGCAAACGCCCAAAGGGTTCAAGCGTGTTCGGTTGGTAGAGGGCGCTTGTCATACCTAAGCGGGTTTTACAATCGCAGCGTGGCCTTCTCAGTCCTGTCCTCACTGTTTCTGCAGAAGTTCGCGGAAAACATTCCCCGCGTGCTGACCGCGGTTGAAGAACCTGGTGAACAGGGAAATGGGAAATGGGACAGGATTGCGCATCAGTTGAAATTGGGTGTTTGCCTTCAACATGCGCTAGGATAAGTTCACAGGGTGTTGACAAAGAAACAAGTTCAAGGTGGCCCGAAGGCCGTAGAAGCTATCAAAAAGGAAGTCGAAGGAGTTAGATCCATGAACGTGTGGGATGACGATAGCGTCGCCGAACATGACGATCTTTGAAGCCCACGTTGCGGAAGTGAAGGAAATAGGGCCTATTAGTCTATAAAGCATGATGGGTTAGGCCAGCGCAAAGGGTCCCACGTTGAGTCAGCGCAAAGGGCGATTGGCTTTGTGCAGGGGCTTAACTAGAAATCATAATGGCCATAGCCATGGTGCTGTTTCATGGAATGATCGGGTCCAACTTTGTTTTTATAGCAGATGAGAAGAAGGCAGATCTTCAGAATCTTCAGGCAGTTTTGCGCAATTCCAAACTGGGTGGTTTTGCCACCCCTGTGCTGGTTACTAAGTTGGTGGGGCGCCGGTTTAGCAATCCGGCAGTAAAACTGTTGAGGCCACTGTGTGGTCGCCCGGAGGCCGGAGATGATTAGTTTGATCATTTGTTGGAAGTCATGAGGGAGATGGGGTCCAAGTCTGTTGTTGAACAGTTTCCACCCTTGTGGTGGAATGAACTCTCCAAAGTCCTTGTGGCAGCATGTGTGGATGAGAAGTAGGTCGGAAGTTGACAAATTATAAAAGCATTTGAAAAGGAAAATTGAAGTTGACGGTGTGACCGTTCCAGGTCGGTACCTGGGTACGACCATGAAATGTGTGAGGCCCCTGGAGGGAAGTCGATCAATGGTTGAGTATTGCAAATCTGCGGTTGAGGAGGCTGCGGCGAAAGACCCCTGACCTTTCGCACGGTGTCACTGGGTTTGCGCCTGGCGTCGCTGGGTGGTCAGTCAACCATCACAAAATGTTGCGCAGACTGGCGTGCTACTGCGGAATATGGCGTGCGCTGCGTAGTGCAAGGCATTTGTTCGGGGAGACATATGGTGAAGTCTCACACTGGCATATACCTTATCATGTGACCCCGTGGGACCATGTTCCCCATCTCCGTATCGAAATCAGCATCGGAGTCGGACCTAGTGGCCCTTAACGAAGGTCTCTATATGGAGACTTGAGACGCCTTACCGGTCCAAGCGGTCTTGCAATTGATCTTTGGTCGGGAAACCTGGCTTGCGCTCCACGAGGGTGACCAGGCCCGCATCCATATTATGTTGCACGCGGGTACAGCGCTGCTATACATGAGACCGCCCAAGACTTAGGACTTGAACCGAGGTTTGCAGAGTCGGATGAACAGCTCGCAGACTTGTTCACCAAGGCTGTAGCTAAGGTGAACTTCTGCGCTGCTCTTCACGAGCTACGCGCCAGCGTGATTGCCAGTAGGTTCTGGGGAACCTGCGCTTTCGCGGTTTCTGGACCAAGGACTTGGCATGATGACAGCGCTGCGCTATGCTGCGCTGCTGCCGCGCTGATGGGCCCAAAGTGACAGACCTGCGCACGTGCGCGGCAAAAGTGGGACATGCAGCTTGTTGATCACCTCGTATAAACGTGTCTGGAACATTCTGGAACCACGCGGATGCGGTTTAGGTTAGAGTTTGTTGCAAGACCATCCTTTGTACACCCAGCTGGTGTATAAATCCAAAACCATTTCCTTGCCCGATACTTTGACTGGTTGCTCTGTCTGTCGCGTGGTATAGAATCCTGGCCCGGGGGGTTCTCTTCCAGCGTTGCTGTGAATCACTCACCAGCGCCTTGTGCGGGGGTCAATTTCTGTTCAACCGTGCCGGGGGGGACTTGAAATGTTTTGGGGAAAGACGCCCGGGACTACGATGAGATTTTGCTCAAGCTCACCCCAGAAAGCGCGATCTTTATTTTAAATAGTTCGATGGCGCCCAACCTAGAATAGCCATGGCCTGCAACCTAATGGCGACGGCCTTCAACCTAATAGCGGCGGCCTTCGACCTAATAGCGATAGCCTCCTCCCTTTTATTTCCTTTATCGTTTGTTTCCTACTTCTGTGTGGGACCTAGCAAAGACGCCCCTTTTAGGAATGATGGTTCCTGCTATTGCTTTGAGCTTGCAGGGGGTGTCCGTCGCTGACCAGTCGCTTAGGTGCGAAGCAATCGCCACGAGATCCGAGTCGGATGGGGTAAAGATTGCCAAGGACAGGTGGGAGAGGTGAGAGTGCAACGCCTACAGGTTGTTAGACGGATCAAACGCAGATACATTGATGTATTGGATAAACGATTCGCTCACAGTTGTCCTGTTTCTTATTGGCCGTTGACAGTTCCCATGGTTGTGCGGCAGGACGATCCACAGCAGCTTGGAAGAGAGTTTTGGTATACATAGGTGACATGACATTTTTCTTGTCATTCTCAGGTTTGGTTTGCGCTTTGCTGGTTTTTGCTATTTGATGGCGCCCGATGATGAGCACGAGCACCTTTGAAACAATATTTGGCAATCATTGTTCGCAGTGATGTTTTGCTCAATGTGACCACCTTGACAAAAAGTATCAAACAGTTTCCTCCCTGATGGTGGAATTACAAGGGTTGCCTAGTCTCTTTTGGATTCTTAGGGAATTAAACACGCATAATTGTTTCCGGATTCTTTCTTCACCGTTGCGATGCGCCTGCTTTGAGGGAGCATGAACTTCGGGAGGCCGACCAACAGCCAGCATTATGCCCGATGCATCGCTCCCAAGTTGCCATCCGCAAGTTGCAGCTCCCGTTGTGTTTGTAGAGTTTGTAGGGGTCTTGAAGTTTGCAGGTTTTGGAAATAAAAGGGGCGGAAAGAAACGCAGGGAAAAACAAGAAAGGGAGAGAAACAAAGCAAGACTAGCACAAACATGTTTCAACGCATTCTTGTTTGTAGGGGCGGGAAGGGACGTTTTTGATCCAAGGCCGCTCCTTCTTTCTAAAGTCTTAAGATCTAGGAACCCAATCATTAGTGCGTGAGCTATCCTACGTCCATGCATAGTAGCTTAAGTAGCTAGTAGTTTACAATCTTATTTAGTTAAGTAATGAAGGAGCGGACTAAGAAAAGAAGGCCTGCTGGTAACCCTCCGAGAGGATTCGGCCTGCAGGTTCGTGCAGTGCTGCAGGCAGCCAAGCGAGCGGTGCAGGCAGAAGCCAAAGAGCGATTGCTGGCTGAACAGGACATTGCGTGAACATCACATCACGTGAGTGTAAGGCATCAGGAGATACATTAGACTAATCAGATAAAAGCAGGTGGATCAGTCGATGCCAGAAGGTTTCTAGGGTGATGTGCCGTGAATGATAAGCCTGAACTGAATGATCAACAAGTGCCATCAAGTGAATAGTTGAATAATTAATCCTTGGACGTCATGGGCATGTGTGTGACACCCGGTCACAGTTTCCAGCCACAAGCTGGAAGGCAGCCTTTTGCAGCCAATTGTTCATTTTCGTTCTTATTTGTGTGTGGCGGTGCTCACAGTGAAGCGCTCAGAGCAGACCGCATCGCATCAATCCGGCGCAGGAGAGAAAGCGTCTTGCCCACAAACAACATATGCGCGGAGTTTTCGCAACTTGGTTTTCCAGTTTCAACCGAGGAAGAAAGATCTTAGGAAGAAACAGAAGAAAAAAGGAACAAGGAAACGGTAGTTTAAAGGTTTTAAGACTTGAAGGCACAAGGAAATTGGAAAGCAAGCAAGAAAGTAGCGCATCGCTACTAGGTTGAAGGCCATTGCTATTAGGTTCGAGGCCTTTGCTAGTAGGTGCAGGCCAGTGCTAGTAGGTTGGAGGCCATTGCTAATAGGTTGGAGGCGGTTGCTATTAGGCTAGGGGCAATTGCTATTGGTTGGAGGCTATTGCTATTAGGTTGGACTCCGTTACTATTAGGTTGGACTCCGTTACTATTAGGTTGGACTCCGTTTCTAGTAGGTTGGAGGCCATGGCTATTGGGTTGGGCCATTGCTAGTAGGTTGGAGGCCTTTGCTAGTAGGTTGGAGGCCATTGCTAGTAGGTTGGAGGCCATTGCCATTGGATTGGAGGCCATTGCTTTCAGGTTGGAGGGCATTGCTATTAGGTTGGAGGCCATTGCTATTAGGTTGGAGGCCATTGCTATGAGGGTAGGGCATTGCCAGTAGGCTGGAGGCCATTGCTATTAGGTTGGAGGCCGTTGCTATTAGGTTGGAGGCCATTGCTATTAGGCTAGGGGCATTGCCATTAGGCTGGAGGCCATCGCTATTAGGTTGGAGGCCGTTGCTATTAGGTTGGAGGCCGTTGCTATTAGGTTGGAGGCCATTGCCATTAGGTTGGAGGCCATTGCTGTTGGAGGAAAACGCCATTGCTAGTAGGTTGGAGGCCATTGCTATCAGGTTGGCCATTGGTAGTAGAGTGGGGGCCATTGCTAGTAGGTTGGAGGCCATTGCTAGTAGGTTGGAGGCCATTGCTACTGGAGGGCATTGCTATTAGGTTGGAGGCCAGTGCCGTTGGAGGAAAACGCCATTGCTGGTAGGTTGGAGGCCATTGCTAATAGGTTGGAGGCCATGGCTAGGAGGTTGGAGGCCATTGCTACTGGAGGCCATTGCTAGTAGGTTGGAGGCCATTGCTAGCAGGTTGGAGGCCATTGCTAGTAGGTTGGAGGCCATTGCTAGTAGGTTCGAGGCCGTTGCTATTAGGTTGGAGGCCATTGCTATTAGGCTAGGGGCATTGCCATTAGGCTGGAGGCCATCGCTA
>CAXAMN010001181.1:270265-283968 GCA_963970005.1 Durusdinium trenchii | reverse complement strand
GTTGCTATTAGGTTGGAGGCCGTTGCTATTAGGTTGGAGGCTGTTGCTATTAGGTTGGAGGCCGTTGCTATTAGGTTGGAGGCTGTTGCTATTAGGTTGGAGGCTGTTGCTATTAGATTGGAGCCTTGGCTTTCCACCTTATCTCTTGAACTCTCTCGACGCTTCGGCCTGCGAGCATTTGCGAGCCCTAGTGGCCCTAGTGACCAGTCTAGTGGCCTCATTCTTCTCCTAAAGAGCTTGCAATAAATTTTTAGTAGCGTATAGCCTCATAATGTCCATTGATTCTGCTGGACTAAGGTGGGTTTTACCAACCTTATCATGGTCCCAAGCTGAGATGGGACAGTGTAGTTGGGAATTATTTCGGTATTGATGCTTGTTCATGTATTGCATTGAATTCCACTCAGGCTGTCTTCATTGACAATGAATCTCGACCGCGCTTGGAGAGAAGAATGTTGAGATGCGAGGACGGCATAGAGTGGTCTACATTCAAGTTTGTTCGTGCCCTGAGGTACTAAAATCACAAGGCCAACGGAAGTTGAAGGAGATAGGTCTCCTCCTCAGCATGGGAGTCCTCACTTCTGGACACAACAGCAGAATCCTGAGGCGACACCTCTGCGGCAGTTTGCACGGACTTGAAGCTGCAATTTCGCAGGCGAGACTGCCCCAAACTATCCCAAACTAATCTATACTAAACTTATATTCCTCATAAACATTCCAAACAACTGCCACCCTTTTCGAACCAGCCACTGAGAATGTTCAAGCACAATATCACACTCGCCCATTCAAGACTGTACAGCTTTGCATGGAGGTTTCTTTGTGAAGACACAACTGCAGCATCTCAGCGTGGCCTTTTTAGTCGTCTTTCAAATTCAGCCCGGCAGCAGCTTGGATGTAACTGGAAGCCGAGTCAGTCAAACATCAGACAATTTGGAGAATTCTGGTCAATCCAAGCGCAGCTTGATCAGTGAAGGAAGCTCTCATCCCTCACTTCTGATGACTACTACAGCGACCAGGTTCTTTTTCTGATCTGTGCATACTTTCTGTTTCCCAGTTCCGAATATTTCCGATTATTGCCGGAGGCCACCAAGAAGAAAATTGCCGAGGCTACCTATCGGATTTTGCAAGAGGACAAGGTGCCTATTCTTTTGGTGGCAGAATGCTTAAAAACATAAGTTCATTATCACCAATTTCACAAGAATGTTTGCTTTTCCGTAGAGGTCTCGATCTCCAGAGAGATGCGCCGCAGCCGCAAGCGGAAGCTGAAACTGCATGTCCGAGTGATGCGACAACAGTGCCAACGGTTCCCTTTATATACTATAAAACTGTGTTGTTTCCTTGCCAAATTCTTTTTTTGTTTGTCTTCTTCTTTCTGCAGGTTTAGTTTATGGTTGCAAGACGCAGAATTCACTACAATGTTGGAGGAAGCTGACGTGGTGCCATAGCTGCAATGTTTTCAGAAAGCTTCCAAAGCCGAGTAGCTGCGCCCCTACGCTTTCTAATGTGAGTTCGTGAGATGGAGTTGGGGATTCAAGGACATGTCCGACAAATTCCGCATGTTTGACATCTTGGACGTGGACATGGGAGGCCCGGGCAGAATGATTGGAGTGTTTAGGCTGAATCACTAGCGGACAGCATGTCTAGAGAAATGAGAAGAGAGGTAGACAAAATCTGCAGCTTTGTCGCCCTTGCTTGACTAAGTAGGAACGGCGACTAATCAATCATAAACAGGAACTCGTAGTATTAGTAGATATCAATAGCCTTTTCAGGTCATGTGCTGAATAAAGCATAATAAAGCTGTATGTGCGTGTGTGCTGGTCCATTTCACATGCTCCATCACTTTTGCCAGGTGAGCTCTCACCAGACGAATTGGTCACTGGCCTAATGCAGTGCCTTGGCCAGATCTCTACCTTGAGCCCCTAAACCTTCCGTTACATCCATTGGTGAAGACAGGAGCATGGAAGCAGCCACTGGCTTCGAGCAAGCGCAAAAGAGCACCTTAAGTTGAAGTCGGTTGCCGCATGATGTAGCAAAGCGCACAAATGTTTGCTTGCAACCAGGTGGACAGCATACCTCCAATGTATCTTCACCAAGCGGTGCTTAATTTTTGTAATGCCTCAGAGCTGAGCCTTTTGTGGTGTATTGTATCAGCATGACGAGCCGGTTGGAAAGTGGTCTAAGTGGCTGTTTGACATCTCCGATCGGCAGAGTTTTGTGATGCAAGCTATACAATTAGATCCGTGTTAGCTTGATTCATCAGGCTTCGTGGTGATGTGTCGCGCCCTGGCATGACATATTTGGAGCTCTTTTTGGATGAAGCCTTCTGCCGAGCTGAGTGGCAATTCAATTCTGAGGAAAGGGGATATAGTGGCAATTATGCTCAAGGCACCCTGGCAGAATCATCGAATCCCAATGAATTCAGTCGACCATGCAGCGGCATTCCCAGGTCCGACACCTCACATATGCGATAGAGGAAATACAACACGTTCTCTGCAAAACATGCCTGGGGCTCGGGCTTGTGCTGGCTGATTGCGCAAGTGCCGAAATTGCAAAAGGTTGAAGGTTTCTATGTCAAGTCCATTGTGGCAAGTTTGATTTTGCTTGGTTCTCCTTTGAGGTTCAATCTTCTCAAATGCACACTCACGGAAGGAAGCTCAATGCCTCAATTAAGAGTGAATGAGAAGAGATTGAGGAGGCGGTGCAAGGAGGAGAGTGAAACGCAATGCGTCCAGCAAGTCAAATTGGCGCATGGTGTCTCAAACCCAGAGCGGCATGAGCTGCAGAGTCTTGGAAGGCGCTGCATGGAGCTGTTAATTTGGAACACATCGTTTCGTTGTCCCAGGGTGATGTTTCTGTGTTAGCCTGGTTCGGCGTGCTTCAAGGCAATGCCTAAGGCATTGCAACTTGCTAGCTGCGGAGAAGCGTTGAATGCTGAGCGAAAAGGCCAACTTGAGCAGAGCAAACCGAGTCATTATATAATTAGCTGACATCACTTGAAACATTTGATAAAAGCATTGAGATTTTCTTGCGTAGCAGTTCTTATACTTGCTACCTCCCATCAGGCCGGGACAAAGACCCATTTGCAAAGCACGGCCCCGAGAAGATCGAGTTGCGTGTGCTCATCTGACCGAATAGGGAAGAGAAAAGGTACACGGCACCTTGCTTCTTAAATGTTTTTATCGATTCAATTCCCTAGGGACGTAAGAGAGGCCCCTCAGGCTCCGGCATGCCTGCCCCGCCCGCCCGCTTCATCTCTCACAAAGTCGGCAATTGACAAACTAAGGCACACTGCAACATACAATAATTAGAAGTATTTGGAAACATGTTTGTCAGAAAGGGCAGATGTCAATTCTTTGTGCACTAGATGAACAAAGGGCCTGAAAAGAACAATTTCATGTTTCCTCAACAAACGATTAGAAACGGTCAGTTGTGACATTTCACCCATCGACATGCAGACGATGACATGTCTGGCGTGGTAGCGCAAGAGGAGCAACCAAAAGAAAAGTTCTTCATTTGACCTGCTTTTGTACAAGCTATCTTGCAAGATTTCCAAGCTTTTCGTTGTTAGGCAGGTTAGGCTTGACCCTTTGAGGTTAACTGCAGTGCAGGCTCTGCATGTTCAAGGCAGCCCTTTTTTGCAAGTTTCATTCCAGAAGCCGATGCAGTCAAACGTCAAACTGTAACGGGCCAATTTCTCTGTCAGGCTGCTTGGATGCACAGCACGCGAACACAGTCGGCAGCGCTTTGCTGGACGATTTGTCATTTAACTTGATGCTTTGCTTGTTCTCTTGCAGACACGTGAAGGCTGGTTGAAAGTAGTCAATTGAGCCAATTCTTTTACTAGGGGCTCCTGGCCTTACTACAGGAGCACGGACGCTACTTGGGGTTCCTGGCCTTACTACTAGGAGCAAGAAGCTACCAGGAGCAAAGGACATCGCTACTAGGAGCAAGGATGCTACAAAAAGAGCGCCGTTCAAGCTCTGGAGTCTTTCAAGCATGGGTACTACTTTGCACTGGACAGCGCAGGATGTAGACGATGATGTCCGGGAGTTAGCGGCCTTAACCCTGTTGTCAACAGACGAGGAGGTTAGGGCCTGAAGCAAGGGCGATTCTGCGCCCGAACGTCACGCCGCTCCGCAACCCACACATGTGCGTTTTTGGAGGGGTTTAATTCGATAAGCCAATCATTTCATTTCCGTTAAGTCTTGTCTAGCAGGCCAGACAATGCACACTTTTAGTTTTCATGGCCCAATCAATTTCATCACCGTCACTGATGCTTCACATTTCTTTAGCCTCCAACATCCTTGTTGATGATTTTGTTGTTTGATCATGCTGGTGATGCCAAACGTATGCCTTGCACTATTGACATACTTTTGTATTCCTAGGTTTTCGGACCCCCTAGAGCCTGTTATTGTGGCGTTTGTATGTATCGTCGAGAGAGACAACGAGGGGCGGATTGGTTCTTGTTTGTTTTGTCATCCTGCCATGCCCGGAGACACAGCAAACTTTGACAACAGTGCATCAAGAAGTGTTTGTTTTCAGGCGAGACTTCCTTTTGGAAAGAGGCTGATGCTCACCGCTCTCCAGGATAAGGACCGGGAACACCAAACAATTGGGAACTGTCGAGTTTGATTTGCTCGGGTGTGCTTCTGGTTTGACTGAGATTGCCTCTTTTGCGTGCAACCCCGTCCAGGTGCCATATGTCCAGGCGGCAGCCATCCTTGCTTTGGAGGCGTTGAGTGGACGACTGGCCGCGGCCTCATGTCACACCACGTGACACTGCTGAATTAACTCAACTACCTCGTACTACGGAAACAGGACCACTGAATTTGTTTCTTTTTGGATCTTCTTGGCTTTTTGCATTTTCTACTCCTCCAGAAGAAGGAACCGAAGGAGCTGAGTGAACTCCGCCAGCAACGGTGAACCATTTCTTTGAATATCTGCAGACCGTTTCGGATCTCCGTGTTTGCGTGACCAAGGGTATATGAATGCCATGGGGCCCATGGGGCGTGTATGATTTGTTTCTCCAAGTCATGAGTAGCTTCTTGTTCCTAGTAGCGATGCCATGAAGCCGCACTCTTCACCACCCAATCAACAACCGCACGCTGTTCTCAAGTTTCTGGGGAAGGCGACGAACTGGCAGCAAGCACTTCGGGTGTTCGGCGGGCTTCCACACAAAGACCAAAATGTCAAGACCTTTGGCGCCGCTATTGGTGCATGCGCATCATCTGGGGAGTGGGAACTAGCACATTTGCTTTTGCGGGAGCTTTTGCACCACACTCATGTACAAGGGAATGCGATTGCCTATAGTTCCGCTATACGTGCGTGCAAGCCCAGTGGTGCTTGGCAACAAGCAAATGTCTTGTTGGGGGAAATGGCAACAAAGAATGTGGAAAGAAACCTGGTGACTTACAATATTGCACTGTCTGTAATGGAGAACGTGCCGCACAAAGCCGCATGGCATGCTGCCTTTCGTATGCTGGAGGTGCTGAGGGAGGACACTTTGCAAGGAGATATTTTCACATGTTCATCACTGATCTCAAGCAGCTTGCGCAACACTGCATGGCATACAGCAGTTCTTCTGTGGCGGCTTGCTCCGGCTGCGGTCCAGCCGGACTACATATTTTGGAGTTCAGTGTTCAATGCTTGTGCTTTCAGCGGGGCCTGGTCCTCTGCAGTCTTTTTTTTGGGGGAGCTCAGGAAGCAAAGGCCAAGGGATCGAATGGTGTCAAAGCAGTGGACCATGCTTTACAACTTGGCCATCAATGCTTTCAGTTCGTGTGGGCAAGAGGAATCACACTGGCAAAGAGCCCTTTCACTCCTGCAAGGTTTAGGGGAAGCGCAGGGAGAAGCATCTATCGTAACGTACGGTTCGATAGTGAGTGTGTGTGCTGATTGTGAAGGGTGGCAGTGTGCACTGGCACTGGTACAACACTTGGATGATCAGGAGCTCAAGCTGGATCTAGTGACTTGCAGCTCTGCAATCTGCGCGTGCAGGAAGCAGCCCCAAAAAGCCACAGCAATGTTGCGAGGGCTCCCTACTCGGAAGCTTGAAGCAGACGTAATTAGCTACAATGCGGCCATCCAGAGCTGTTCAGCATGGGCGAGTGCGGAATCAATGTTGCGTGAGTTGCAGCAAGATGCGGTGGAACCTTCGACCAGAAGTTACCCGACAGTACTCAGGATTTGTGAACATTCAGCAGCATGGCACCGGGCTGTACTCCTGTTAGAAGAGCATGTCGAACGTCTGAGGACTCTGCGGAATCCGACTGGCGAAGATCGTGAAGGCCTCCTTCGCAGCTTCAACATTGCGATCAGTTGTTGCCAAGAGAGCCACTTATGGAAGCAAGCCTTGCTGATACTGCAGCTGTGCATGAACATCTCCAAACCCAGTGTTGTCTCTTTCAGCTCGGCCATTAGTGCCTGCGAGAAAAGTGGGCAGTGGCCGCAATCTCTTGCACTCCTGAGGCATATGGAAACCGCATTGTTGGATGCAAACACAATAGCCTGTAACGCAGCCATTGGCTCTTGCGAAAAGAGCGGCCAGTGGCAAATTGCTGAAGCTCTTTTCCAAGAGATCTGCCAAGCAAGCGATATTGAAGCTGACCGAATCTCCTACAACTCTTGCATGAGTGTTTTAGCAACAGCTGCTCAATGGAGGAGAGCTTTGGTTCTCTTTGGCGAGCTTGGATCAGAAGCCGACGACATTGCGTATAGTTTGGTCATGCGCGCTGCCCAACGGGCGAGCAAGTGGGAAGTCGCACAGGTTTTTGTCGATATGATTGCTGGCTTGAGCTTTTGCGCTAGACCTCGATTCCATGATCTGAACCCGAAGCTCTACGTGAATATTTGCGACTTTGCAGCTGCCACTTTTGATCAAGCAGGGCAATCAATGCCCATCACCTACTGCCTCGAGGTAGTGCAGACTTATAGCCTCCTAGAGCTAAGGGAGGTGCAGAAGGGACCAAAGGGAGAAGAGCTGGAAACACAACCTTTTCAGACGCCACTGAAGCCTGCAAGGCCAACAAATTCCGAGGACCCACGGTAACCTTAAGACATACTCTGACCTTTCCTTAAGACGGCCTCGCCTAGTACTTGATGTAAGGATAGTAAGAAGTTTCAATTCCCTTGGGTAGACCTTTGGTTGAGGCATAGATAATCTCAGGACCAGAGCAGGCAATGAAAGAGGTGCAACCTGAAAAACAAAGGACGGCCTTCAGAACAAAGAACCCTTGGAGATCACATTGGGATACAAAGCGTATAAAACCCACAAAGCCGAAGATCACAATTGATTTTCCTAGGCACTTCTCCTAAGCTTGAGCTTCTTGGCTCTGAACGGGTTGACTGACAGGAAAAACTTCCGCTTGTGTCACGCTGTTCACAGGATGCACGTTGTTGATCCCCCGCTGACAACCTCCGGGCCTCATAGGCATAATAAAGACAAAGTGCGACCCTTCAAGACATTTCAAGACTGCATAGGGGCATAGCGGAAGCATCCAGAGATATTTTACATCGAAAGGCGTCCCATGAAGCATCGAAAGACAAAGTTATGCAGCTAATTTACATGTTTCACAGCCACGATTGTCTTTGGTTACAAGTGACCGGCTTCGAAGTGCGAAGATCGTCCCGAGGCAGTGGCCGACTTTGCGGCTGATTTAGCCACCGGGCTTGAGAGTGAAGAAGTTTCAGCGCGCCAGGATCCCCGGAGTCACTTCGTCACTTCCTGCCACCCAGTTCCGGTTGGTGTGCGTTTGTATCATTCCATAATGTCCACCTCTAAACAATAACCCCCCCCCTTCCTAGAAAATCTTGATTTGAATTGGAAATGAAATGAAAGGAAAGGAAAGGAAAGGAGATTGAAGGAAAGGAAAAGAAATGAAAGGAACATGCAAGGAAAGGAAAGGAAATTGAAAGGACAATGAAAGGAAAGGAAAGGACATCACGAAAAGAACCAGCCAGGGATTGTTTAGTATTATTTGAGGTCTGGAGTAATTGAAGGTTTGGGCTGCTCGTGGGGGGTGGTCTTTGTGGGTTGATTTCAGGTTACAAATTGCCATGTCCAAATAAGCAATTTTAAAAGGAAAATGCAGCAGCCAAATCAAAATTCCAGAGTAAAGGAAACCACAAAATAATCAGGTTTTGGAATCACCTGAAAGCTCAGAATCAGCTTGGATGAATCAAGGTCTGGAAGCAGCTGAAAATCAAGGTCCAGAAAACATTTAGTATTATTTGAGGTCCATTTATTATTGGTGTTTGAAAAGATTTAGTATTATTAGGAATGGGGTTTGTTGTCATTGTTGTTGTTGTTGTTGTTCTGATGTGTGTGTGGTGTGTATGCCTGGAGCTCAGAATCAAGATTTGGAAGCAGCTGAAAGCTCAGAATCAGGTTTGGAAGCAGCTGAGAGTAAACTAATATTGAGTTTTGGAGTCAGCCCCAAAAACAAGATCCCAACAAATTTAGCATTATTTAGGGGGCATTTATTAATTTTTGGAAGCATTTAGCATTATTTAGGGGGCATTTATTGTTATGAGGTCAACATTAGCCAATGGAGACTCACTAACCATTTCAGAAAAGAGTTGACCAAAAAAAAACTGATTGTACAACGAGGTGTATGTGGAATCGAAGTGCAGCAGCCGTCTTGTTTTCTACAAACACAACGGGGCAATGTTTTGGACTTATAATTGCCTTATATACATACACTGCATTGTTAAGGACAATGGAGATGGTTCAGGTCGTGTTTTAAAAGGTATATATGCTTTCTTGTTTTAATATTATTCCCGCTCAGAATGCTTCCAAACGGATCTTGAATCTGTGCTTCTTGAGACATGTTTGGTTTAGGTGTACTCTATCCACTTCAGAATTTCACCTGACTAGGTGACCTGTTAGTTTTTCTTGTTTCTTCGACCTCAGGCTGGGGCGCCCTGAAAGCCATGAGAGCCTTGGGTGTCGATGCGGCAGCATGTCTCAGTCAAAACGAGATGAAATGAATAACTTCATCAGTTGCTCCTTTTAAACCATATGTTTTAGACCTTCCTTCTTTGTGTTGTGTAGTTCGATTGGAGACCATGCAGTGAGCCGAATAGTAAGGCATAGTAAAGCTCAAAGCACTCTTGCACCCCTTGGTTCAAAATTGACTTTGCTCACAAGAACGCACACTCAAGATAATGATTGTACGACATGCATGCACTACCACCGTCGAAGGCCGAGGTGAACATATTGCCCGAGCAAAGCAGCAAAATTTTAGAGGTCAAATCAGATCATGCGAGTATTGGTGGATTTTTGGTGAGAGAGAAGCGAGGATGTGAACATTAAAAAGCAAATGCAGTGAGGCCAGCCATCCCCAAACAGTTTCCATCATCCAGCTCGACAACACAATCGAACGACGAGTGCAAGGCTGCAGAATGCACAGCCGATGCAAACACGGGTCTTTTTGTTCTTATTAGCGTAGCACAGGACCGAATAGGTACTAGAAAGTCAGAGCCAAGCATGTACACAGAGCTGATCGGGCTTTGGTTCCAGGACAAGTGAATAGCTGCGTTGGGTGCAGTCTCCACTGTGCTCTGCACCTGCCTTCGCTGTATAAATTATGTCAAGAAGCGAAACCACCAAACTAGAAATTCCAAATTGTATGATTAGTAAAACGGGCCCATACTTCCGCACACGCACAAAGACACACGAACATTGGACTAATTTGCATGCACTTTTGCTTTGTACCTGCGCCCTGCCCCTGCCTGGTCTCAAAAAGAGAGCACATGTTCTGCCCGTGAATGTTCTCACAGACAACGCCAACGAGGTTGAACCGTACTCTCGGGAATTGGCCATGCTGTTGTCCTGGCCTCATCTTGCACTTGGCCAAGCACTTTGCCATGCCCAAGACTTTGGAAAGACTGAATCACTGAAAGAGGGAGTCAAGTCTAGTCAAGTCGTTAGATTAATACTTTGATGAGTAATGTTTTGTTGGAGCTTTAGCCGGTTTTGGTTCAAATGGTGATGTCTTGGTGATTGCAGGGCTCGAGAGGTCCCACACTTCAATCTCAGCATTTGCGTGGAGAGCCACGCGCAGAGCCGTGCGCCGCCATGAGCGAAGATGGAGGAACTTGGTGAAGGCAAGAGTGGTTTGCACGAACAAGGGTCGTGCAATCCATGTTTCAAGGGGAACATAGTAGCTTCTTGTTACTACTAGCTTCTTGGTATTGCTAGTAAGGCACTTGTTGCTAGTAGCGATGCACTTGTTCCTAGTAGCTTCTTGTTACTACTAGCGATGCACCTGGAGTCCACACAAACGATTTGCTTTTGGAAGGAGTTTGTTTGGACCAACACAAGCCTCCCTCCATCAGCAACGGTCACAGGGACGAGGAGTGGGTTTGTCGGTGTATTCGCTGCGTTGCAATCGCTGAATGTTTGTTGCACACATGTTTGAAGGATTGATTAAACTTACGGTGGAGGCCCTCGCTATTAGTAACACTTATCCTCTTGAGTGATCTTAAGTGCAATTTTGTTGTTTGGCCGTGTGTCACGTGGATTGCCAGTCGTGTTCGCACCGATTCTTGGCTCTCAGCCATGGCCCGGACCAAGGGCCATGACAAAGCGCCAACCGGCGGAGGCCAAGGCACAAGGGCTTCAAGGGCCTCAGGCCGAGGAGTGAAGCGAGTCAAGCGGCCAAGTGCCTTTCTCGAGGATGACGATTCCGACCACATCGAGAAGGATTTCCACCCGACCATGGCGGACCCGACTGGGACGACATCCAGTTCGACTACCGTCCGTCCCGACTGTGAGGCGAAGGCCGCGAGCAGTCCCCAGGCTCCCGCGAAAGCTTCCAAAGCATTGGCAGAGTTGAACAACCCTGGCCCGAGCGCTCCTAGTGCTAGCAGCGCTGAGCTCATAAAGCAGGCTCCAAACCACAGCGGTCCAAACCCCGAAAGTTCCATTGCTTCATCTTTGCTTCATGCGCCTTCAGCGACGGAGCGCGCGCTGTCGCAGCCCGTGGGGCCAGGAGCAATGCGACTTAGGGAGAAGACGTCCGTCCCAAAGAAGGCTGTGGCCGTCGTCGGGCCTCAAAAGAGATCAGAGAGCCCAGGGAGCGAGATGTCCTCGGTTTCTCACATTGAGGACAGCCCCCATGATGAACTTGCTGAATTCGAGTGCCTTTGGAAGGGCGCGCAGGAGAAGATCGAGCCAAAGATCCTCTATATCGTGGACAATGAGAGTGGGATAGTTTTGACGATCACACGTGAACTGCGGACAAGTGTTCATGCCTTTAGATATGGGCATCTCGTTTGGTCTTCGGAATTTTCAAAGATCGAAAAGAAGGCCCTGGGTCAAGGCTTTGTCGCATTCGCCACGCACCATCATGTTCACGTGCTGAGTTCAGCTAGCGGAATGGCAATTTTTCCACCATTGCGCTTGAAAGAACCACTGGAACAGATGCACATTCAGCATGGCTTCCTGCTGCTGCTGTGTCGAGCTGGGGAGATCAAAGTGATAGACATAGCATTGCGGACGACAATTGCAGAAACTTCCCTCCAAGATCTTTGCGAACCCACTGAGTTATCCGAAGAGTCCCTTCAGCTGAATGACAAAGGAGAACTCTCTTTGTATTTGACAAACCGGCAGCTGCAGTTTGATACGCGCTTGAGGTTGTGGATGCAACAGAGGTTGGAAAGTGGAGATAGCCTAAAAAGGGCCGACATTTTAGAATCACAGGAGCAGAGATGACACATGAAATATATACGATGAATCCAGAGTCTTTCAGAACTCATGCCAAGCCCATGCAACCCACAATATAAAGCCTTGTCTAGAAATTTGTGCCGGCCTTCATCGTGCTGTGGCTTGCTTTGCTCGCTGCATGCGCGATGCCATGCAGCAACACTTGCGCCAGGGTCAGCCGATGATGCTGGACATGGTCTCAAGCGGGACATCGAAGGCAGCTGCTGTTCTGCGGGGGACGCTCGGGTGGTTAAAGCTAGTGCGATTTTACATGCTTGCAGTTGCAAGATTCCAATGCCAATGCTGGTGGGTGATCAGTGATTGGAGATCATTAGCCTCACAGTGCCAGGTTAAATGAAAAGCGTAAAGTGGTAACCTGAGATGGTGAGCCAGTGAAGATACGCAGGAAGGGGTCAGGGCCCCAGCGTGAAAGCTTCAGGAGATGCATGGAGATGCTGTTGCTATATACATAATCCTAGTAGCGTCCTTGCTGCTGGTAGTAAGGCCAAGAGCCCCTAGTAGCTTCTTGTTCCTAGCCAGGAGCCCCTAGTAGCGTCCTTGCTCCTACATAATCAAAAACCTTGGAGTCTTCGAGACATTTTTGGGAACTGTGTTTGACAGCATCGCATTTTCAGCATTTGGCTCCAGACCACAGGAAAATCGGCTGAGCCTGGCAAGCTTTCACATGACGCTGGATGCGCAGAGGTTCAAGGATCACTGCCTCATCATTGTTGGACCAGGTGGAGACGATGCCGACCCTGCGCCAACTCACCTTGGAGTACGTCCCAAACGTCCCTGCCGACCCATGGAAAATGGCAGAGCTTGACCCAACCGGTCGAAGATCAAGGAACTCTTCTCTGTCAAGGACTTCCATTTCCGTTGAGCACAAAAAGATGCAGAAAACCGTCTCCTTGGGCATCTCAGAAAGCTATGCTTCGGCTCGGCTCCGGCAGTGGTTTGGCCAGCCACGAAGCCTGAACTCTTCCCCCGCCTTGCATGGGCTTCGTGAGATACCCTTCATGATTCATTTGAGCTTCATCAACGTGGTGGCGTGCGTGACGATGTCCCTCGTTGGCATGCTGCTCGAAGAGGCCACGTGCAGCTGTGAATCACATGTCACATGTGAGCAATTGTGATGAAGACAGATGCTCTTAGCTTTTTCATGCTGTCGTAAGCAGACAGTAGCTATTAGCCATATGCGCAGTTTTATCGCCGGCAAAGTGTGCAAAGCATACTTTTCCTGCCCAACCGCCGCCGCGCCTGTGCCGCTGCGCGTTCATATTTTGCGATGTGTTTTTTGCGTGCTACTTACTTTTTCTTCCTTGTAGGAGGCACAATTAGGCCTCACTCGTTGGCTAAACAATTGTCCGCGACTTCGAGCTGTCAAGTATCCACCAGTCCATTGGCTACCCTTACATCTGCTTCGTGATTTGCTGAGGTCTTCTCAACGGTCTGGCCCCAATTGCATTTCCAATCAGTCTCCTATCAATAGCATCATATGCATGCGATGCTTAAACGTCATCCATGCATCACTAGCAAAAGTAGTTGTGACGGAGATCTCTTACTGGTTTGAAGTTCTGCCCTTGAGGCATGTCGTGCCACGACTTTGTCCAGAAGAATTCCCACGTCCTGCACATAGATGCTGATTCGCTAACAGTATATATTTCGCAAAATGTGCACAGCTTCACACTGAGCTGTGCAAACTTACTTGATTCCGTCAAGTCACAAGGCTTTCGCGGACGTATTCTCGTCCATCCGGGCCCTTGATATCCACAGAGGACCGTGTCACCCTGAGGTCAGGGAAGAGCAAACATGAATGCTTTGGCCGTTCAACCTCAAAGCAAAAAGAAAAAATACCTGTCTTCCTTTTCTTTTTTCTTGATTCTAATAGTGATGGCCTCCAACCTACTAGCGATGGCCTCAACCTATTCTAGCGATGGCCTCCAACCTATTCTAGCGATGGCCTCCAGCCTAATAGCCATGGCCTCCAACCTACTAG